>JAVKPL010000861.1:0-15649 GCA_032173675.1 Gastrolobium villosum
TTTTCCATAAAAAATGTTCTACGGAATCCATTTTCCGTCGAAAAACTTCACAAAATCAATTTCTTTTGCATTTATTTTATTCATCCATTTTCGACGGAATTCATTTTCCGTCCAAAATCTTCGACGGAATCCATTTTACGTCGAAAAAGTTCACAAAATCAATTTCTTTTGCATTTATTTTATTCATCCATTTTCGACGGAATCCGTTTTCCATCGAAAAATTTCACAATATCAATTTCTTTTGCATTTATTTTATTCATCCATTTTCGACGGAATTCATTTTCCGTCGAAAAACTTCACAAAATAAATTTCTTTTGCATTAATTTAATTCATCCATTTTCGACGGAATACATTTTCCGTCAAAAATCTTCTACGGAATCCATTTTGCGTCGAAAAACTCACAAAATCAATTTTCTTTGCATTTATTTTATTAATCCGTTTTCGACGAAATCCTTTTTCCGTCGAAAAATTTCACAAAATCAATTTCTTTTGCATTTATTTTAGTCATCCGTTTTCGACGGAATACATTTTTCGTCAAAAATCTTCGACAGAATCTATTTTTCGTCGAAAAACTTCATCAAATCAATTTCTATTGCATTTATTTTATTCATCCATTTTCGACGGAATTCATTTTTTGTCAAAAATCTTCGACGGAATCCATTTTCCGTCGAAAAACTTCGCAAAATCAATTTCTTTTGCATTTATTTTATTCATCCGTTTTCGACGGAATTCATTTTCCGTCAAAAATCTTCACAAAATCAATTTCTTTTGCATTTATTTTATTAATCCGTTTTCGACGGAAAACATTTTTCTTCAAAAATCTTCGACGGAATCCATTTTCCATCTTAAAACTTCATAAAATCAATTTCTTTTGCATTTATTTTATTCATCCATTTTCGACGGAATTCATTTTCCGTCCAAAATCTTCGACGGAATCCATTTTACGTCGAAAAACTTCACAAAATCAATTTCTTTTGCATTTATTTTATTCATCCATTTTCGACGGAATTCATTTTCCGTCAAAAATCTTCGACGGAATCCATTTTCCATCGAAAAATTCATAAAATCAATTTCTTTTGCATTTATTTTATTCATCCATTTTCGACGGAATCCATTTTCCATCGAAATATTTCACAATATCAATTTCTTTTGCATTTATTTTATTCATCCATTTTCGACGGAATTCATTTTCCGTCGAAAAACTTCACAAAATAAATTTATTTTGCATTAATTTAATTCATCCATTTTCGACGGAATACATTTTCCGTCAATAATCTTCGACGGAATCCATTTTCCGTCAAAAATCATCACAAAATCAATTTCTTTTGCATTTATTTTATTAATCCGTTTTCGACGGAATCCATTTTTCGTCGATAAACTTCATAAAATCAATTTCTTTTGCATTTATTTTATTCATCCATTTTCGACGAAAATCATTTTCCTTCAAAAATCTTCGACGGCATCTATTTTCCGTCGAAAAAATTCACAAAATCAATTTCTTTTGCATTTATTTTATTCATCCATTTTCGACGGAATTCATTTTCCGTCAAAAATCTTTGACAGAATCCATTTTCCGTCGAAAAACTTCACAAAATCAATTTCTTTTGCATTTATTTTATTCATCCATTTTCGACGGAATTCATTTTCCAACAAAAATCTTCGACGGAATCCATTTTCCAACAAAAATCTTCGACGGAATCCATTTTCCGTCTAAAAACTTCACAAAATCAATTTCTTTTGCATTTATTTTATTAATCCAATTTCGACGAAATTCTTTTTCCGTCGAAAAACTTCACAAAATCAATTTCTTTTGCATTTATTTTATTCATCCATTTTCGACAGAATACATTTTTCGTCAAAAATCTTCGACAGAGTCCATTTTTCATCGAAAAACTTCGTAAAATCAATTTCTTTTGCATTTATTTTATTCATCCATTTTCGACGGAATTCATTTTCCGTCCAAAATCTTCGACGGAATCCATTTTCCGTCGAAAAACTTCTCAAAATCAATTTCTTTTGCATTTATTTTATTCATCCATTTTCGACGGAATTCATTTTCCGTCCAAAATCTTCGACGGAATCCATTTTCCATAAAAAATGTTCTACGGAATCCATTTTCCGTCGAAAAACTTCACAAAATCAATTTCTTTTGCATTTATTTTATTCATCCATTTTCGACGGAATTCATTTTCCGTCCAAAATCTTCGACGGAATCCATTTTACGTCGAAAAAGTTCACAAAATCAATTTCTTTTGCATTTATTTTATTCATCCATTTTCGACGGAATCCGTTTTCCATCGAAAAATTTCACAATATCAATTTCTTTTGCATTTATTTTATTCATCCATTTTCGACGGAATTCATTTTCCGTCGAAAAACTTCACAAAATAAATTTCTTTTGCATTAATTTAATTCATCCATTTTCGACGGAATACATTTTCCGTCAAAAATCTTCGACGGAATCCATTTTGCGTCGAAAAACTCACAAAATCAATTTTCTTTGCATTTATTTTATTAATCCGTTTTCGACGAAATCCTTTTTCCGTCGAAAAATTTCACAAAATCAATTTCTTTTGCATTTATTTTAGTCATCCGTTTTCGACGGAATACATTTTTCGTCAAAAATCTTCGACAGAATCTATTTTTCGTCGAAAAACTTCATCAAATCAATTTCTATTGCATTTATTTTATTCATCCATTTTCGACGGAATTCATTTTTTGTCAAAAATCTTCGACGGAATCCATTTTCCGTCGAAAAACTTCGCAAAATCAATTTCTTTTGCATTTATTTTATTCATCCGTTTTCGACGGAATTCATTTTCCGTCAAAAATCTTCACAAAATCAATTTCTTTTGCATTTATTTTATTAATCCGTTTTCGACGGAAAACATTTTTCTTCAAAAATCTTCGACGGAATCCATTTTCCGTCGAAAAACTTCGCAAAATCAATTTCTTTTGCATTTATTTTATTCATCCGTTTTCGACGGAATTCATTTTCATTCAAAAATCTTCACAAAAAATCAATTTCTTTTGCATTTATTTTTATTCGACGAAATCATTTTCCATCAAAAATTTCGACGAATCCATTTTCCGTCGAAAAACTTCACAAAATCAATTTCTTTTGCATTTTTTTATTCATCCGTTTTCGACGGAATTCATTTTCCGTCAAAAATCTTTGACAGAATCCATTTTCCGTCGAAAAACTTCACAAAATCAATTTCTTTTGCATTTATTTTATTCATCCATTTTCGACGGAATTCATTTTCCAACAAAAATCTTCGACGGAATCCATTTTCCGTCTAAAAACTTCACAAAATCAATTTCTTTTGCATTTATTTTATTAATCCAATTTCGACGAAATTCTTTTTCCGTCGAAAAACTTCACAAAATCAATTTCTTTTGCATTTATTTTATTCATCCATTTTCGACGGAATACATTTTTCGTCAAAAATCTTCGACAGAGTCCATTTTTCATCGAAAAACTTCGTAAAATCAATTTCTTTTGCATTTATTTTATTCATCCATTTTCGACGGAATTCATTTTCCGTCCAAAATCTTCGACGGAATCCATTTTCCGTCGAAAAACTTCTCAAAATCAATTTCTTTTGCATTTATTTTATTCATCCATTTTCGACGGAATTCATTTTCCGTCCAAAATCTTCGACGGAATCCATTTTCCATAAAAAATGTTCTACGGAATCCATTTTCCGTCGAAAAACTTCACAAAATCAATTTCTTTTGCATTTATTTTATTCATCCATTTTCGACGGAATTCATTTTCCGTCCAAAATCTTCGACGGAATCCATTTTACGTCGAAAAAGTTCACAAAATCAATTTCTTTTGCATTTATTTTATTCATCCATTTTCGACGGAATCCGTTTTCCATCGAAAAATTTCACAATATCAATTTCTTTTGCATTTATTTTATTCATCCATTTTCGACGGAATTCATTTTCCGTCGAAAAACTTCACAAAATAAATTTCTTTTGCATTAATTTAATTCATCCATTTTCGACGGAATACATTTTCCGTCAAAAATCTTCTACGGAATCCATTTTGCGTCGAAAAACTCACAAAATCAATTTTCTTTGCATTTATTTTATTAATCCGTTTTCGACGAAATCCTTTTTCCGTCGAAAAATTTCACAAAATCAATTTCTTTTGCATTTATTTTAGTCATCCGTTTTCGACGGAATACATTTTTCGTCAAAAATCTTCGACAGAATCTATTTTTCGTCGAAAAACTTCATCAAATCAATTTCTATTGCATTTATTTTATTCATCCATTTTCGACGGAATTCATTTTTTGTCAAAAATCTTCGACGGAATCCATTTTCCGTCGAAAAACTTCGCAAAATCAATTTCTTTTGCATTTATTTTATTCATCCGTTTTCGACGGAATTCATTTTCCGTCAAAAATCTTCACAAAATCAATTTCTTTTGCATTTATTTTATTAATCCGTTTTCGACGGAAAACATTTTTCTTCAAAAATCTTCGACGGAATCCATTTTCCGTCGAAAAACTTCGCAAAATCAATTTCTTTTGCATTTATTTTATTCATCCGTTTTCGACGGAATTCATTTTCATTCAAAAATCTTCACAAAATCAATTTCTTTTGCATTTATTTTATTAATCCGTTTTCGTCGGAATTCATTTTCCATCAAAAATCTTCGACGAAATCCATTTTCCATCAAAAATCTTCTACGGAATCCATTTTCCGTCGAAAAACTTCACAAAATCAATTTCTTTTGCATTTTTTTATTCATCCGTTTTCGGTGAAATTCATTTTCGGTCAAAAATCTTTGACGGAATCCATTTTCCGTCGAATAACTTCACAAAATCAATTTCTTTTGCATTTATTTTATTCATCCATTTTCGACGGAATTCATTTTCCAACAAAAATCTTCGACGGAATCCATTTTCCGTCTAAAAACTTGACAAAATCAATTTCTTTTGCATTTATTTTATTAATCCAATTTCGACGAAATTCTTTTTCCGTCGAAAAACTTCACAAAATCAATTTCTTTTGCATTTATTTTATTCATCCATTTTCGACGGAATACATTTTTCGTCAAAAATCTTCGACAGAGTCCATTTTTCATCGAAAAACTTCGTAAAATCAATTTCTTTTGCATTTATTTTATTCATCCATTTTCGACGGAATTCATTTTCCGTCCAAAATCTTCGACGGAATCCATTTTCCGTCGAAAAACTTCTCAAAATCAATTTCTTTTGCATTTATTTTATTCATCCATTTTCGACGGAATTCATTTTCCGTCCAAAATCTTCGACGGAATCCATTTTCCATAAAAAATGTTCTACGGAATCCATTTTCCGTCGAAAAACTTCACAAAATCAATTTCTTTTGCATTTATTTTATTCATCCATTTTCGACGGAATTCATTTTCCGTCCAAAATCTTCGACGGAATCCATTTTACGTCGAAAAAGTTCACAAAATCAATTTCTTTTGCATTTATTTTATTCATCCATTTTCGACGGAATCCGTTTTCCATCGAAAAATTTCACAATATCAATTTCTTTTGCATTTATTTTATTCATCCATTTTCGACGGAATTCATTTTCCGTCGAAAAACTTCACAAAATAAATTTCTTTTGCATTAATTTAATTCATCCATTTTCGACGGAATACATTTTCCGTCAAAAATCTTCTACGGAATCCATTTTGCGTCGCAAAACTCACAAAATCAATTTTCTTTGCATTTATTTTATTAATCCGTTTTCGACGAAATCCTTTTTCCGTCAAAAAATTTCACAAAATCAATTTCTTTTGCATTTATTTTAGTCATCCGTTTTCGACGGAATACATTTTTCGTCAAAAATCTTCGACAGAATCTATTTTTCGTCGAAAAACTTCATCAAATCAATTTCTATTGCATTTATTTTATTCATCCATTTTCGACGGAATTCATTTTTTGTCAAAAATCTTCGACGGAATCCATTTTCCGTCGAAAAACTTCGCAAAATCAATTTCTTTTGCATTTATTTTATTCATCCGTTTTCGACGGAATTCATTTTCCGTCAAAAATCTTCACAAAATCAATTTCTTTTGCATTTATTTTATTAATCCGTTTTCGACGGAAAACATTTTTCTTCAAAAATCTTCGACGGAATCCATTTTCCGTCGAAAAACTTCGCAAAATCAATTTCTTTTGCATTTATTTTATTCATCCGTTTTCGACGGAATTCATTTTCATTCAAAAATCTTCACAAAATCAATTTCTTTTGCATTTATTTTATTAATCCGTTTTCGTCGGAATTCATTTTCCATCAAAAATCTTCGACGAAATCCATTTTCCATCAAAAATCTTCTACGGAATCCATTTTCCGTCGAAAAACTTCACAAAATCAATTTCTTTTGCATTTTTTTATTCATCCGTTTTCGGTGAAATTCATTTTCGGTCAAAAATCTTCGACGGAATCCATTTTCCGTCGAATAACTTCCCAAAATCAATTTCTTTTGCATTTATTTTATTCATCCGTTTTCGACGGAATACATTTTTCGTCAAAAATCTTCGATGGAATCCATTTTCCAACGAAAAACTTCATAAAATCAATTTCTTTTGCATTTATTTTATTCATCCATTTTCGACGGAATTCATTTTCCGTCCAAAATCTTCGACGGAATCCATTTTCCGTCGAAAAGCTTCACAAAATCAATTTCTTTTGCATGTATTTTATTAATCCGTTTTCGACGCAATTCTTTTTCCGTCGAAAAACTACACAAAAACAATTTCTTTTGCATTTATTTATTCATCCATTTTCGACGGAATACATTTTTCGTCAAAAATCTTCGACGGAATCCATTTTCCATCTTAAAACTTCTTAAAATCAATTTCTTTTGCATTTATTTTATTCATCCATTTTCGACGGAATTCATTTTCCGTCCAAAATCTTCGACGGAATCCATTTTACGTCAAAAAACTTCACAAAATCAATTTCTTTTGCATTTATTTTATTCATCCATTTTCGACGGAATTCATTTTCCGTCAAAAATCTTCGACGGAATCCATTTTCCATCAAAAATCTTCTAAAATCAAATTCATTTTTCGTCGAAAAACTTCAAAAAATCAATTTCTTTTGCATTTATTTTATTAATCCGTTTTCGACGCAATTCTTTTTCCGTCGAAAAACTTCACAATATCAATTTCTTTTGCATTTATTTTATTCATCCGTTTTCGACGGAATACATTTTCCGTCAAAAATCTTCGACCGAATCCATTTTCCGTCGAAAAACATCACAAAATCAATTTCGTTTGCATTTATTTTATTCATCCGTTTTCGATGGAATTCATTTTCCGTCAAAAATCTTCGACGGAATCCATTTTCCGTCAAAAATCTTCACAAAATCAATTTCTTTTGCATTTATTTTATTCATCCGTTTTCGACGGAATACATTTTTCGTCAAAAATGTTCGACGGAATCCATTTTTCATCGAAAAACTTCATAAAATCAATTTCTTATGCATTTATTTTATTCATCCATTTTCAACGGAATTCATTTTCCGTCAAAAATCTTCGACGGAATCCATTTTTCGTCGAAAAATTAATAAAATCAATTTCTTTTGCATTTATTTTATTCATCCATTTTCAACGGAATTCATTTTCCGTCAAAAATCTTCGACGAAATCCTTTTTTCGTCGAAAAAATTCATAAAATCAATTTCTTTTGCATTTATTTTATTCATCCATTTTCGACGGAATCCGTTTCCCATCGAAAAATTTCACAATATCAATTTCTTTTGCATTTATTTTATTTATCCATTTTCGACGGAATTCATTTTCCGTCGAAAAACTTCACAAAATAATTTTCTTTTGCATTAATTTAATTCATCCATTTTCGACGGAATACATTTTCCGTCAAAAATCTTCGACGGAATCCATTTTCCGTCGAAAAACTTGCAAAATCAATTTCCTTTGTATTTATTTTATTTATCCGTTTTCGACGAAATTCTTTTTCCGTCGAAAAACTTCACAAAATCAATTTCTTTTGCATCTATTTTAGTCATCCGTTTTCGACGGAATACATTTTTCGTCAAAAATCTTCGACGGAATCCATTTTCCGTCAAAAATCTTCTACGGAATCCATTTTCCGACGAAAAACTACACAAAATCAATTTCTTTTGCATTTATTTTATTCATCCGTTTTCGACGGAATACATTTTTCGTCAAAAATCTTCGACGGAATCCATTTTGCGTCGATAAACTTCATAAAATAAATTTCTTTTGTATTTATTGTATTCATCCATTTTCAACGGAATTCATTTTCCGTCAAAAATCTTCGACGGAATTCGTCGAAAAACTTCATAAAATCAATTTCTTTTGCATTTATTTTATTCATCCATTTTCGACGGAATCCGTTTTCCATCTAAAAATTTCACAATATCAATTTCTTTTGCATTTATTTTATTCATCCATTTTCGACGGAATTAATTTTCCGTCGAAAAACTTCACAAAATAAATTTCTTTTGCATTAATTTAATTCATCCATTTTCGACGGAATACATTTTCCGTCAAAAATCTTCAACGGAAACCATTTTCCGTCAAAAAACTTACAAAATCAATTTCCTTTGTATTTATTTTATTAATCTGTTTTCGACGAAATTCTTTTTCCGTCGAAAAACTTCACAAAATCAATTTCTTTTGTATTTATTTTAGTCATCCGTTTTCGACGGAATCCATTTTTTGTCGAAAAAATTCATAAAATCAATTTCTTTTGCATTTATTTTATTCATCCATTTTCGACGGAATTCATTTTCCGTCAAAAATCTTCGTCGGAATCCATTTTCCGTCGAAAAACTTCATAAAATCAATTTCTTTTGCATTTATTTTATTCATCCGTTTTCGACGGAATTCATTTTCCGTCAAAAATCATCACAAAATCAATTTCTTTTGCATTTATTTTATTAATCCGTTTTCGACAGAATACATTTTTCGTCAAAAATCTTCGTCGGAATCCATTTTTCGTCGATAAACTTCATAAAATTAATTTCTTTTGCATTTATTTTATTCATCCATTTTCGACGAAATTCATTTTCCTTCAAAAATCTTCGACGACATCTATTTTCCGTCGAGAAAATTCACAAAATCAATTTCTTTTGCATTTATTTTATTCATCCATTTTCGACGGAATTCATTTTCCATCAAAAATCTTCGACGGAATCCATTTTCCGTCTAAAAACTTCACAAAATCAATTTCTTTTGCATTTATTTTATTAATCCATTTTCGACGAAATTCTTTTTCCGTCGAAAAACTTCACAAAATCAATTTCTTTTGCATTTATTTTATTCATCCATTTTCGACGGAATTCATTTTCCATCAAAAATCTTCGACGGAATCCATTTTCCGTCTAAAAACTTCACAAAATCAATTTCTTTTGCATTTATTTTATTAATCCATTTTCGACGAAATTCTTTTTCCGTCGAAAAAATTCACAAAATCAATTTCTTTTGCATTTATTTTATTCATCCATTTTCGACGCAATACATTTTTCGTCAAAAATCTTCGACGGAATCCATTTTCCGTCGAAAAACTTCACAAAATCAATTTTTTTGCATTTATTTTATTCATCCATGTTCGATGGAATTTATTTTCCGTCAAAAATCTTCGACGGAATCCATTTTCCGTCAAAAATCTTCACAAAATCAATTTCTTTTGCATTTATTTTATTCATCCGTTTTCGACGGAATTCTTTTGCATTTATTTTATTCATCCGTTTTCCGTCGTCAAAAAAACTTCATAAAATCAATTTCTTTTACATTTATTTTATTCATCCATTTTCGACGGAATTCATTTTCCTTCAAAAATCTTCGACGGAATCCTTTTTCCGTCGAAAAACTTCACAAAATCAATTTCTTTTGCATTTATTTTATTCATCCATTTTCGACGGAATACATTTTTCGTCAAAAATGTTCGACGGAATCCATTTTTCATCGAAAAACTTCATAAAATCAATTTCTTTTACATTTATTTTATTCATCCATTTTCGACGGAATTCATTTTCCGTCAAAAATCTTCGACCGAATCCATTTTCCGTCGAAAAACATCACAAAATCAATTTCTTTTGCATTTATTTTATTCATCCGTTTTCGATGGAATTCATTTTCCGTCAAAAATCTTCGACGGAATCCATTTTCCGTCAAAAATCTTCACAAAAACAATTTCTTTTGCATTTATTTTATTCATCCATTTTCGACGGAATTCATTTTCTTTTGCATTTCAAAAATCTTCGACGAAATCCATTTTCTGTCGAAAAACTTCACAAAATCAATTTCTTTTGCATTTATTTTATTCATCCGTTTTCGATGGAATTCATTTTCCGTAAAAAATCTTCAACGGAATCCATTTTCCGTCAAAAATCATCAGAAAAACAATTTCTTTTGCATTTATTTTATTCATAAGGAATCCATATTTTCTGTCGAAAAACTTCACAAAATCAATTTCTTTTGCATTTATTTTATTCATCCGTTTTCGATGGAATTCATTTTCCGTAAAAAATCTTCAACGGAATCCATTTTCCGTCAAAAATCTTCTAAGGAATCCATTTTCCGTCGAAAAACTTAACAAAATCAATTTCTTTTGCATTTATTTTATTCATCTGTTTTCGACGGAATAAATTTTTCGTCAAAAATCTTCAACGGAATCCATTTTTCGTCGAAAAATTAATAAAATCAATTTCTTTTGTATTTATTTTATTCATCCATTTTCAACGGAATTCATTTTCCGTCAAAAATCTTCGACGAAATCCATTTTTCGTCGAAAAAATTCATAAAATCAATTTCTTTTGCATTTATTTTATTCATCCATTTTCGACGGAATCCGTTTTCCATCGAAAAATTACACAATATCAATTTCTTTTGCATTTATTTTATTCATCCATTTTTGACAGAATTCATTTTCCGTCGAAAAACTACACAAAATATATTTCTTTTGCATTAATTTAATTCATCCATTTTCGACGGAATACATTTTCCGTCAAAAATCTTCGACGGAATCCATTTTCTGTCGAAAAACTTACAAAATCAATTTCCTTTGCATTTATTTTATTAATCCGTTTTCGACGAAATTCTTTTTCCGTCGAAAAACTTCACAAAATCAATTTCTTTTGCATCTATTTTATTCATCCGTTTTCGACGGAATTCATTTTCCGTCAAAAATCTTCGACGGAATCCATTTTCCGTCAAAAATCTTCTACGGAATCCATTTTCCGTCGAAAAACTTCACAAAATCAATTTCTTTTGCATTTATTTTATTCATCCGTTTTCGACGGAATACATTTTTCGTCAAAAATCTTCAACGGGATCCATTTTTCGTCGAAAAATTAATAAAATCAATTTCTTTTGCATTTATTTTATTCATCCATTTTCAACGGAATTCATTTTCCGTCAAAAATCTTCGACGAAATCCTTTTTTCGTCGAAAAAATTCATAAAATCAATTTCTTTTGCATTTATTTTATTCATCCATTTTCGACGGAATCCGTTTTCCATCGAAAAATTTCACAATATCAATTTCTTTTGCATTTATTTTATTTATCCATTTTCGACGGAATTCATTTTCCGTCGAAAAACTTCACAAAATAATTTTCTTTTGCATTAATTTAATTCATCCATTTTCGACGGAATACATTTTCCGTCAAAAATCTTCGACGGAATCCATTTTCCGTCGAAAAACTTGCAAAATCAATTTCCTTTGTATTTATTTTATTTATCCGTTTTCGACGAAATTCTTTTTCCGTCAAAAAACTTCACAAAATCAATTTCTTTTGCATCTATTTTAGTCATCCGTTTTCGACGGAATACATTTTTCGTCAAAAATCTTCGACGGAATCCATTTTCCGTCAAAAATCTTCTACGGAATCCATTTTCCGACGAAAAACTACACAAAATCAATTTCTTTTGCATTTATTTTATTCATCCGTTTTCGATGGATTACATTTTTCGTCAAAAATCTTCGACGGAATCCATTTTGCGTCGATAAACTTCATAAAATAAATTTCTTTTGTATTTATTGTATTCATCCATTTTCAACGGAATTCATTTTCCGTCAAAAATCTTCGACGGAATTCGTCGAAAAACTTCATAAAATCAATTTCTTTTGCATTTATTTTATTCATCCATTTTCGACGGAATCCGTTTTCCATCTAAAAATTTCACAATATCAATTTCTTTTGCATTTATTTTATTCATCCATTTTCGACGGAATTAATTTTCCGTCGAAAAACTTCACAAAATAAATTTCTTTTGCATTAATTTAATTCATCCATTTTCGACGGAATACATTTTCCGTCAAAAATCTTCAACGGAAACCATTTTCCGTCAAAAAACTTACAAAATCAATTTCCTTTGTATTTATTTTATTAATCTGTTTTCGACGAAATTCTTTTTCCGTCGAAAAACTTCACAAAATCAATTTCTTTTGTATTTATTTTAGTCATCCGTTTTCGACGGAATCCATTTTTTGTCGAAAAACTTCATAAAATCAATTTCTTTTGCATTTATTTTATTCATCCATTTTCGACGGAATTCATTTTCCGTCAAAAATCTTCGTCGGAATCCATTTTCCTTCCAAAAACTTCACAAAATCAATTTCTTTTGCATTTATTTTATTCATCCGTTTTCGACGGAATTCATTTTCCGTCAAAAATCATCACAAAATCAATTTCTTTTGCATTTATTTTATTAATCCGTTTTCGACAGAATACATTTTTCGTCAAAAATCTTCGTCGGAATCCATTTTTCGTCGATAAACTTCATAAAATTAATTTCTTTTGCATTTATTTTATTCATACATTTTCGACGAAATTCATTTTCCTTCAAAAATCTTCGATGGCATCTATTTTCCGTCGAGAAAATTCACAAAATCAATTTCTTTTGCATTTATTTTATTCATCCATTTTCGACGGAATTCATTTTCCATCAAAAATCTTCGACGGAATCCATTTTCCGTCTAAAAACTTCACAAAATCAATTTCTTTTGCATTTATTTTATTAATCCATTTTCCGTCGAAAAACTTCACAAAATCAATTTCTTTTGCATTTATTTTATTCATCCATTTTCGACGGAATTCATTTTCCTTCAAAAATCTTCGACGGAATCCATTTTCCGTCTAAAAACTTCACAAAATCAATTTCTTTTGCATTTATTTTATTAATCCATTTTCGACGAAATTCTTTTTCCGTCGAAAAAATTAACAAAATCAATTTCTTTTGCATTTATTTTATTCATCCATTTTCGACGCAATACATTTTTCGTCAAAAATCTTCGACGGAATCCATTTTCCGTCGAAAAACTTCACAAAATCAATTTTTTTGCATTTATTTTATTCATCCATGTTCGATGGAATTTATTTTCCGTCAAAAATCTTCGACGGAATCCATTTTCCGTCAAAAATCTTCACAAAATCAATTTCTTTTGCATTTATTTTATTCATCCGTTTTCGACGGAATTTGCTTTCCGTCGAAAAACTTCACAAAATCAATTTCTTTTGCATTTATTTTATTCATCCGTTTTCAACGGAATACATTTTTCGTCAAAAATGTTCGACGGAATCCATTTTTCATCGAAAAACTTCATAAAATCAATTTCTTTTACATTTATTTTATTCATCCATTTTCGACGGAATTCATTTTCCTTCAAAAATCTTCGACGGAATCCTTTTTCCGTCGAAAAACTTCACAAAATCAATTTCTTTTGCATTTATTTTATTCATCCATTTTCGACGGAATTCATTTTCCGTCAAAAATCTTCGACGGAATCCATTTTCCGTCGAAAAACTTGATAAAATCATTTTCTTTTGCATTTATTTTATTCATCCGTTTTCGACGGAATTCATTTTCCGTTAAAAATCTTCGACGGAATACAATTTTCATCGCAAAACTTGATAAAATCAATTTATTTTGCATTTATTTTATTCATCCGTTTTCGACGGAATTCATTTTCTGTCAAAAATATTCGACAGAATCCATTTTCCGTAAAAAATGTTCTACGGAATCCATTTTCCGTCGAGAAAATTCACAAAATCAATTTCTTTTGCATTTATTTTATTCATCCATTTTCGACGGAATTCATTTTCCGTCAAAAATCATCACAAAATCAATTTCTTTTGCATTTATTTTATTAATCCGTTTTCGACGGAATACATTTTTCGTCAAAAATCTTCGTCGGAATCCATTTTTCGTCGATAAACTTCATAAATCAATTTCTTTTGCATTTATTTTATTCATCCATTTTCGACGAAATTCATTTTCCTTCAAAAATCTTCGACGGCATCTATTTTCCGTCGAGAAAATTCATAAAATCAATTTCTTTTGCATTTATTTTATTCATCCATTTTCGACGGAATTCATTTTCCATCAAAAATCTTCGACGGAATCCATTTTCCGTCTGAAAACTTCACAAAATCAATTTCTTTTGCATTTATTTTATTAATCCATTTTCGACGAAATTCTTTTTCCGTCGAAAAACTTCACAAAATCAATTTCTTTTGCATTTATTTTATTCATCCATTTTCGACGGAATTCATTTTCCGTCAAAAATCTTCGACGAAATCCATTTTCCGTGTAAAAACTTCACAAAATCAATTTCTTTTGCATTTATTTTATTAATCCATTTTCGACGAAATTCTTTTTCCGTCGAAAAACTTCACAAAATCAATTTCTTTTGCATTTATTTTATTCATCCATTTTCGACGGAATACATTTTTCGTCAAAAATCTTCGACGGAATCCATTTTTCATCGAAAAACTTCGTAAAATCAATTTCTTTTGCATTTATTTTATTCATCCATTTTCGACGGAATTCATTTTCCGTCCAAAATCTTCGACGGAATCCATTTTCCGTCGAAAAACTTCACAAAATCAATTTCTTTTGCATTTATTTTATTCATCCATTTTCGACGGAATTCATTTTCCGTCAAAAATCTTCGACGGAATCCATTTTCCGTCGAAAAACTTCACATAATCAATTTCTTTTGCATTTATTTTTTTCATCCATTTTCGACGGAATTCATTTTCCGTCAAAAATCTTCGACGGAATCCATTTTCCGTCGAAAAACTTCACAAAATCAATTTCTTCTGCATTTATTTTATTCATCCGTTTTCGA
Organism: Gastrolobium villosum; assembly: GCA_032173675.1. Taxonomy (NCBI): domain Eukaryota; kingdom Viridiplantae; phylum Streptophyta; class Magnoliopsida; order Fabales; family Fabaceae; genus Gastrolobium; species Gastrolobium villosum. The sequence goes on from JAVKPL010000861.1 coordinate 15,122, forward strand.
TGGAATTCATTTTCCGTCAAAAATCTTCGACGGAATCCATTTTCCGTAAAAAATGTTCTACGAAATCCATTTTCCGTCGAAAAACTTCACAAAATCAATTTCTTTTGCATTTATTTTATTCATCCGTTTTCGACGGAATACGTTTTCCATCGAAAAATTTCACAATATCAATTTCTTTTGCATTTATTTTATTCATCCATTTTCGACGCAATTCATTTTCCGTCGAAAAACTTCACAAAATAAATTTCTTTTGCAATAATTTAATTCATCCATTTTCGACGGAATACATTTTCCGTCAAAAATCTTCGACGGAATCCATTTTGCGTCGAAAAACTCACAAAATCAATTTTCTTTGCATTTATTTTATTAATCCGTTTTCGACGAAATCCTTTTTCCTTCGAAAAATTTCACAAAATCAATTTCTTTTGCATTTATTTTAGTCATCCGTTTTCGACGGAATACATTTTTCGTCAAAAATCTTCGACAGAATCCATTTTTCGTCGAAAAACTTCATCAAATCAATTTCTA
>JAVKPL010000862.1:0-15585 GCA_032173675.1 Gastrolobium villosum
GGATTTTGTGAAGTTTATCGACGAAAAATGGATTTCGTCGAAGATTTTTGACGAAAACTGTATTCCATCGAAAATGGATGAATAAAATAAATGCAAAAGAAATTGATTTTGTGAAGTTTTTCGACAAAAAATGGATTCCGTCGAAAACGGATGACTAAAATAAATACAAAAGAAATTGAATTTTGTGAAGTTTTTCGACGGAAAAACAATTTCGTCGAAAACAGATTAATAAAATAAATACAAAGGAAATTGATTTTGTAAGTTTTTAGACGGAAAATGGTTTCCGTCGAAGATTTTTGGCGAAAAATGTATTCCGTCGAAAATGGATGAATTAAATTAATGCAAAAGAAATTTATTTTGTGATGTTTTTCGACGGAAAACGGATTCCGTCGAAAATGGATGAATCAAATAAATGCAAAAGAAATTGATTTTATGAAGTTTTTCGACGAATTCCGTCGAAGATTTTTGACGGAAAATGAATTCCGTTGAAAATGGATGAATACAATAAATGCAAAAGAAATTTATTTTATGAAGTTTATCGACGAAAAATGGATTCCGTCGAAGAGTTTTGACGAAAAATGTATTCTGTCGAAAACGGATGAATAAAATAAATGCAAAAGAAATTGATTTTGTGTAGTTTTTCGTCGGAAAATGGATTCCGTAGAAGATTTTTGACGGAAAATGGATTCCGTCGAAGATTTTTGACGAAAAATGTATTCCGTCGAAAACGGATGACTAAAATAGATGCAAAAGAAATTGATTTTATAAAGTTTTTCGACGAAAAATGGATTCCGTCGAAGATTTTTGACAGAAAATGGATTCCATCGAAAACGGATGAATAAAATAAATGCAAAGGAAATTGATTTTGTGAAGTTTTTCGACGAAAAATGGATTCCGTCGAAGATTTTTGACGTAAAATAAATTCCGTCGAAAATGGATGAATATAATAAATGCAAAAGAAGTTGATTTTATAAAGTTTTTCGACGAAAAATTTTTCGAAGATTTTTGACAGAAAATGGATTCCATCGAAAATGGATGAATAAAATAAATGCAAAGGAAATTGATTTTGTGAAGTTTTTCGACGGAAAATGGATTCCGTCGAAGATTTTTGACATAAAATAAATTCCGTCGAAAATGGATGAATTAAATTAATGCAAAAGAAATTTATTTTGAGAAGTTTTTCGACGGAAAATGAATTCCGTCGAAAATGGATGAATAAACTAAATGCAAAAGAAATTGATATTGTGAAATTTTTAGATGGAAAACGGATTCCGTCGAAAATGGATGAATAAAATAAATGCAAAAGAAATTGATTTTATGAAAATTTTCGACGAAAAATGGATTCTGTCGAAGATTTTTGACGGATAATGAATTCCGTTGAAAATGGATGAATAAAATAAATGCAAAAGAAATTGATTTTATTAATTTTTCGACGGAAAATGGATTCCGTCGAAGATTTTTGACGAAAAATGAATTCCATCGAAAATGGATGAATAAAATAAATGCAAAAGAAATTGATTTTGTGAAGTTTTTCGACGAAAAATGGATTCCGTCGAAGATTTTTGATAGAAAATGTATTCCGTCGAAAATGAATGAATTAAATTAATGCAAAAGAAATTTATTAGGTTAAGTTTTTCAACGGAAAATGAATTCCGTCGAACATCGATTAATAAAGTAAATGTAAAAGAAATTGATTTTTTGAAGTTTTTCGACGAAAAATGGATTCCGTAGAAGATTTTTGATGGAAAATGGATTCCGTCGAAGATTTTTGACGGAAAATGAATTCCTTCGAAAACGGATGAATAAAATAAATGCAAAAGAAATTGATTTTGGGAAGTTTTTCGACCGAAAAAGGATTCCGTCAAAGATTTTTGACGGAAAATGAATTCCGTCGAAAACGGATGAATAAAATAAATGCAAAAGAAATTAATTTTGTGAAGTTTTTCGACGGAAAAAGAATTTCGTCGAAAACGGAATAATAAAATAAATGCAAAAGAACTTGATTTTTTGAAGTTTTTCGACGGAAAATGGATTCCGTAGAAGATTTTTTATGGAAAATGGATTCCGTCGAAGATTTTTGACGGAAAATGAATTCCGTCGAAAACGGATGAATAAAATAAATGCAAAAGAAATTGATTTTGGGAAGTTTTTCGACGGAAAATGGATTCCGTAGAAGATTTTTGACGGAAAATGGATTTCGTCGAAGATTTTTGACGGAAAATGAATTCAATCGAAAATGGATGATTAAAATAAATACAAAAGAAATTGATTTTGTGAAGTTTTTCGACGGAAAATGGATTCCGTCGAAGATTTTGGACGGAAAGTGAATTCCGTCGAAAATGGATGAATAAAATGAATGCAAAAGAAATTGATTTTATGAAGCTTTTCGATGAAAAATGGATTCCGTCGAAGATTTTTGACGAAAAATGTATTCCGTCGAAAATGGATGAATAAAATAAATTCAAAAGAAATTGATTTTGTGAAGTTTTACGACGGATAAAGAATTTCGTCGAAAACGGATTAATAAAATAAATGCAAAAGAAATTGATTTTGTGAAATTTTTCGACGGAAAATGGATTCCGTCGAAGATTTTTGACGGAAAATGAATTCCGTCGAAAATGGATGAATAAAATAAATGCAAAAGAAATTGACTTTGTGAAGTTTTTCGACGGGAAATGGATTCCGTCGAAGATTTTTGACGGAAAATGAATTTCGTCGAAAATGGATGAATAAAATAAATGCAAAAGAAATTGATTTGATGAGAATTTTCGACGAAAAATGGATTCCGTCGAAGATTTTTGACGAAAAAAGTATTCCATCGAAAACGGATGACTAAAATAAATACAAAAGAAATTGATTTTGTGAATTTTTTCGACGGAAAATAGATTCCGTCGAAGATTTTTGACGGAAAATGAATTCCGTCGAAAATGGATGAATAAAATAAAAGCAAAAGAAATTGATTTTATAAAGTTTTTCGACGAAAAATGGATTCCGTCGAAGATTTTTGACGAAAAATGTATTCCGTCGAAAACGGATTAATAAAATAAATGCAAAAGAAATTGATTTTGTGAAGATTTTTGACGGAAAATGAATTCCGTCGAAAACGGATGAATAAAGTAAATGCAAAAGAAATTGATTTTGTGATGTTTTTCGACGGAAAATGGATTCCGTCGAAGATTTTGGACGGAAAATGAATTCCGTCGAAAATGGATGAATAAAATAAATGCAAAAGAAACTGATTTTATGAAAATTTTCGACGAAAAATGGATTCCGTCGAAGATTTTTTTCGAAAAAAGTATTCCATCGAAAACGGATGACTAAAACAAATACAAAAGAAATTGATTTTGTGAAGTTTTTCGACTGAAAAAGAATTTCGTCGAAAATGGATTAATAAAAAAATACAAAGGAAATTGATTTTGTGAGTTTTTCGACGGAAAATGGATTCCGTCGAAGATTTTTGACGGAAAATGTATTCCGTCGAAAATGGATGAATAAAATAAATGCAAAAGAAATTGATATTGTGAAATTTTTCGATGGAAAACGGATTCCGAAGAAAATGGATGAATAAAATAAATGCAAAAGAAATTTATTTTATGAAGTTTTTCGACGAAAAATGGATTCCGTCGATGATTTTTGACGGAAAATGAATTCCGTTGAAAATGGATGAATAAAAGAAATGCAAAAGAAATTGATTTTATTAATTTTTCGACAAAAAATGTATTCCGTTGAAGATTTTGGACGAAAAATGTATTCCGTCGAAAACGGATGAATAAAATAAATGCAAAAGAAATTGATTTTGGGAAGTTTTTCGACGAAAAATGGATCCCGTCAAAGATTTTTGACGGAAAATGAATTCCATCTAAAACGGATGAATAAAATAAATGCAAAAGAAATTGATTTTGTGAAGTTTTTCGACGGAAAATGGATTCCGTCGAAGATTTTTGACGTAAAACGAATTCCGTCGAAAATGGATGAATATAATAAATGCAAAAGAAATTGATTTTGTGAGGTTTTTGGACGGAAAACAAATTCCGTTGAAAACGGATGAATAAAATAAATGCAAAAGAAATTGATTTTATGAGGTTTTTCGACGAAAAAAGGATTCCGTCGAAGATTTTTGACGAAAAACGTATTCCGTCGAAAACTGATGATTAAAATAAATGCAAAAGAAATTGATTTTGTGAAGTTTTTCGACGGAAAATAGATTCTGTCGAAGATTTTCGACGCAAAATAAATTCCGTCGAAAATGGATGAATAAAATAAATGCAAAGGAAATTTATTTTGTAAGTTTTCCTACGGAAAATGGATTCCGTTGAAGATTTTTGACGGAAAATGTATTCCGTCGAAAATGGATGAATTAAATTAATGCAAAAGAAATTTATTTTGTGAAGTTTTTCGACGGAAAATGAATTCCGTCGAAAATGGATGAATAAACTAAATGCAAAAGAATTTGATATTGTGAAATTTTTAGATGGAAAACGGATTCCGTCGAAAATGGATGAATAAAATAAATGCAAAAGAAATTGATTTTATTAATTTTTCGACGGAAAATGGATTCCGTCGTAGATTTTTGACGAAAAATGGATAAATAAAATAAATGCAAAAGAAATTGATTTTATGAAGTTTTTTGACGGAAAAAGAATTTCGTCGAAAATGGATTAATAAAATAAATGCAAAAGAAATTGATTTTGTGAAGTTTTTCGACGGAAAATGAATTTCGTAGAAGATTTTTGATGGAAAATGGATTCCGTCGAAGATTTTTGACAGAAAATGAATTCCGTCAAAAACGGATGAATAAAATAAATGCAAAAGAAATTGATTTTGTGAAGTTTTTCGACGAAAAATAGATTCCGTCGAAGATTTTTGATGGAAAATGAATTCCGTCGAAAATGGATGAATAAAATAAATGCAAAAGAAATTGATTTTATGAAGTTTTTCGACGAAAAAAGGATTCCGTCGAAGATTTTTGACGAAAAATGTATTCCGTCGAAAACGGATGAATAAAATAAATGCAAAAGAAATTGATTTTGTGAAGTTTTTCGACGGAAAACAAATTCCGTCGAAAACGGATGAATAAAATAACTGCAAAAGAAATTTATTTTGTGAAGTTTTTCGACGGAAAATGGATTCCGTAGAAGATTTTTGACGGAAAATGGATTCCGTCGAAGACTTTTGACGGAAAATGAATTCCATCGAAAACGGATGAATAAAATAAATGCAAAAGAAATTGATTTTGTGACGATTTTCGACTGAAAACGGATTCCGTCGAAAATGGATGAATAAAATAAATGCAAAAGAAATTGGTTTTGTGAAGTTTTTCAACGGAAAATGGATTCCGTCGAAGATTTTTGACGGAAAATGTATTCCATCGAAAATGGATGAATAAAATAAATGCAAAAGAAATTGATTTTGTGAATTTTTTCGAAGGAAAACAAATTCCGTCGAAAACAGATGAATAAAATAAATCCAAAAGAAATTGATTTTGTGAAGTTTTTCGACGGAAAATGGATTCCGTAGAAGATTTTTGACGGAAAATGGATTACGTCGAAGATTTTTGATGGAAAATGGATTTCGTCGAAAACGGATGAATAAAATAAATGCAAAACAAATTGATTTTGTGATGTTTTTCGACGGAAAATGGATTCCGTCGAAGATTTTTGACGGAAAATAAATTCCGTCGAAAATGGATGAATAAAATAAATGCAAAAGAAATTGATTTTGTGAAGCTTTTCGACGGAAAATGGATTTCGTCAAAGATTTTTGACTCAAAATGTATTCCGTCGAAAACGGATGAATAAAATAAATGCAAAAGAAATTGATTTTGTGAAGTTTTTCAACGGAAAATGAATTCCGTCGAACATGGATTAATAAAATAAATGTAAAACAAATTGATTTTTTGAAGATTTTTAACGGAAAATGAATTCCGTCGAAAACAGATGAATAAAAAAAATGCAAAAGAAATTGATTTTTTGAAGTTTTTCGACGGAAAATGGATTTCGTAGAAGATTTTTGATGGAAAATGGATTCCGTCGAAGATTTTTGACGGAAAATGCATTCCGTCGAAAACGGATGAATAACATAAATGCAAAAGAAATTGATTTTGTGAAGTTTTTCGACGGAAAATGGATTCCGTCGAAGATTTTTGACGGAAAAAGAATACCGTCGAAAATGGATGAATAAAATAAATGAAAAAGAAATTGATTTTGTGAAGTTTTTCGACGGAAAACGGATTCCGAAAATGGATGAATAAAATAAATGCAAAAGAAATTGATTTTATGAAGTTTTTCGATGCAAAATGTATTCCGTGAAGATTTTTGACGGAAAATGAATTCCGTCGAAAATGGATGAATAAAATAAATGCAAAAGAAATTGATTTTGTGAAGTTTTTTGACGGAAAATGGATTATGTCGAAGATTTTTTACGGAAAATGAATTCCGTCGAAAATGGATGAATAAAATAAAAGCAAAAGAAATTGATTTTATAAAGTTTTTCGACGAAAAATGGATTCCGTCGAAGATTTTTGACGAAAAATGTATTCCGTCCAAAACGGATTAATAAAATAAATGCAAAAGAAATTGATTTTGTGAAGATTTTTGACGGAAAATGAATTCCGTCGAAAACGGATGAATAAAGTAAATGCAAAAGAAATTGATTTTGTGATGTTTCTCGACGGAAAATGGATTCCGTCGAAGATTTTTGACGGAGAATGAATTCCGTCGAAAATGGATGAATAAAATAAATGCAAAAGAAACTGATTTTATGAAAATTTTCGACGCAAAATGGATTCCGTCGAAGATTTTTTTCGAAAAAAGTATTCCATCGAAAACGGATGACTAAAACAAATACAAAAGAAATTGATTTTTTGAGGTTTTTCGACTGAAAAAGAATTTCGTCGAAAATGGATTAATAAAATAAATACAAAGGAAATTGATTTTGTGAGTTTTTCGACGGAAAATGGATTCCGTCGAAGATTTTTGACGGAAAATGTATTCCGTCGAAAATGGATGAATTAAATTAATGCAAAAGATATTTATTTTGTGAAGTTTTTCGACGGAAAATGAATTCCGTCGAAAATGGATGAATAAAATAAATGCAAAAGAAATTGATATTGTGAAATTTTTCGATGGAAAACGGATTCCGATGAAAATGGATGAATAAAATAAATGCAAAAGAAATTGATTTTATGAATTTTTTCGACGAAAAATGGATTCCGTCGATGATTTTTGACGGAAAATGAATTCCGTCGAAAATGGATGAATAAAATAAATGCAAAAGAAATTGATTTTTGTTTTTGAAAGTTTTACGACGGAAAATGAATTCCGTCGAAAATGGATGAATAAAATAAATGCAAAAGAAATTGATTTTACGAACTTTTTCGATGAAAAATGGATTCCGTCGAAGATTTTTAACGGAAAATGAATTCAGTTGTAAATGTATGAATAAAATAAATGCAAAAGAAATTGATTTTATTAATTTTTCGAAAAAATGGATTCCGTGTAAGATTTTTGACGAAAAATGTATTCCGTCGAAAACGGATGAATAAAATAAATGCAAAAGAAATTGATTTTGTGAAGTTTTTCGACGGAAAATGGATTCCGTCGAAGATTTTTGACGGAAAATGAGTTCCATCGAAAACGGATTAATAAAATAAATGCAAAAGAAATTGATTTTGTGAAGTTTTTCGTTGAAAAATGGATTCCGTCGAAGATTTTTGACGGAAAATGAATTCCGTCGAAAATGGAGGAATAAAATAAATGCAAAAGAAATTGATTTTATGAAGTTTTTCAATGAAAAACGGATTCCGTCGAAGATTTTTGACGGAAAATGAATTCCGTCGAAAATGGATGAATAAAATAAATGCAAAAGAAATGGATTTTGTGAAGTTTTTCGACGGAAAATGGATTCCGTCGAAAATGGATGAATAAAATAAATGCAAAAGAAATTGATTTTATGAAGTTTTTCGATGGAAAATGGATTCCGTCGTAGATTTTTGATGAAAAATGTATTCCATCGAAAATGGATGAATAAAATAAATGCAAAAGAAATTGATTTTGTGAAGTTTTTTGACGGAAAAAGAATTGCGTCGAAAACGGATTAATAAAATAAATGCAAAAGAAATTGATTTTTTGAAGTTTTTCGACGGAAAATGAATTTCGTAGAAGATTTTTGATGGAAAATGGATTCCGTCGAAGATTTTTGACAGAAAATGAATTCCGTCAAAAACGGATGAATAAAATAAATGCAAAAGAAATTGATTTTGTGAAGTTTTTCAACGAAAAATAGATTCCGTCGAAGATTTTTGATGGAAAATGAATTCCGTCGAAAATGGATGAATAAAATAAATGCAAAAGAAATTGATTTTATGAAGTTTTTCGACGAAAAAAGGATTCCGTCGAAGATTTTTGACGAAAAATGTATTCCGTCGAAAACGGATGAATAAAATAAATGCAAAAGAAATTGATTTTGTGAAGTTTTTCGACGGAAAACAAATTCCGTCGAAAACGGATGAATAAAATAACTGCAAAAGAAATTTATTTTGTGAAGTTTTTCGACGGAAATTGGATTCCGTAGAAGATTTTTGACGGAAAATGGATTCCGTCGAAGACTTTTGACGGAAAATGAATTCCATCGAAAACGGATGAATAAAATAAATGCAAAAGAAATTGATTTTGTGACGATTTTCGACTGAAAACGGATTCCGTCGAAAATGGATGAATAAAATAAATGCAAAAGAAATTGGTTTTGTGAAGTTTTTCAACGGAAAATGGATTCCGTCGAAGATTTTTGACGGAAAATGTATTCCATCGAAAATGGATGAATTAAATTAATGCAAAAGAAATTGATTTTGTGAAGTTTTTCGACGGAAAACAAATTCCGTCGAAAACAGATGAATAAAATAAATCCAAAAGAAATTGATTTTGTGAAGTTTTTCGACGGAAAATGGATTCCGTAGAAGATTTTTGACGGAAAATGGATTACGTCGAAGATTTTTGATGGAAAATGGATTTCGTCGAAAACGGATGAATAAAATAAATGCAAAACAAATTGATTTTGTGATGTTTTTCGACGGAAAATGGATTCCGTCGAAGATTTTTGACGGAAAATAAATTCCGTCGAAAATGGATGAATAAAATAAATGCAAAAGAAATTGATTTTGTGAAGCTTTTCGACGGAAAATGGATTTCGTCAAAGATTTTTGACTCAAAATGTATTCCGTCGAAAACGGTTGAATAAAATAAATGCAAAAGAAATTGATTTTGTGAAGTTTTTCAACGGAAAATGAATTCCGTCGAACATGGATTAATAAAATAAATGTAAAACAAATTGATTTTTTGAAGATTTTTAACGGAAAATGAATTCCGTCGAAAACAGATGAATAAAAAAAATGCAAAAGAAATTGATTTTTTGAAGTTTTTCGACGGAAAATGGATTTCGTAGAAGATTTTTGATGGAAAATGGATTCCGTCGAAGATTTTTGACGGAAAATGCATTCCGTCGAAAACGGATGAATAACATAAATGCAAAAGAAATTGATTTTGTGAAGTTTTTCGACGGAAAATGGATTCCGTCGAAGAATTTGGACGGAAAAAGAATACCGTCGAAAATGGATGAATAAAATAAATGAAAAAGAAATTGATTTTGTGAAGTTTTTCGACGGAAAACGGATTCCGTCAAGAATGGATGAATAAAATAAATGCAAAAGAAATTGATTTTATGAAGTTTTTCGATGCAAAATGTATTCCGTAGAAGATTTTTGACGGAAAATGAATTCCGTCGAAAATGGATGAATAAAATAAATGCAAAAGAAATTGATTTTGTGAAGTTTTTTGACGGAAAATGGATTCTGTCGAAGATTTTTTACGGAAAATGAATTCCGTCGAAAATGGATGAATAAAATAAAAGCAAAAGAAATTGATTTTATAAAGTTTTTCGACGAAAAATGGATTCCGTCGAAGATTTTTGACGAAAAATGTATTCCGTCGAAAACGGATTAATAAAATAAATGCAAAAGAAATTGATTTTGTGAAGATTTTTGACGGAAAATGAATTCCGTCGAAAACGGATGAATAAAGTAAATGCAAAAGAAATTGATTTTGTGATGTTTCTCGACGGAAAATGGATTCCGTCGAAGATTTTTGACGGAAAATGAATTCCGTCGAAAATGGATGAATAAAATAAATGCAAAAGAAACTGATTTTATGAAAATTTTCGACGCAAAATGGATTCCGTCGAAGATTTTTTTCGAAAAAAGTATTCCATCGAAAACGGATGACTAAAACAAATACAAAAGAAATTGATTTTGTGAAGTTTTTCGACTGAAAAAGAATTTCGTCGAAAATGGATTAATAAAATAAATACAAAGGAAATTGATTTTGTGAGTTTTTCGACGGAAAATGGATTCCGTCGAAGATTTTTGACGGAAAATGTATTCCGTCGAAAATGGATGAATTAAATTAATGCAAAAGATATTTATTTTGTGAAGTTTTTCGACGGAAAATGAATTCCGTCGAAAATGGATGAATAAAATAAATGCAAAAGAAATTGATATTGTGAAATTTTTCGATGGAAAACGGATTCCGATGAAAATGGATGAATAAAATAAATGCAAAAGAAATTGATTTTATGAATTTTTTCGACGAAAAATGGATTCCGTCGATGATTTTTGACGGAAAATGTATTCTGTCGATTTTGGATGAATACAATAAATGCAATATAATTTGATTTTGTGAAGTTTTTTGACGGAAAATGAATTCCGTCGAAAATGGATGAATAAAATAAATGCAAAAGAAATTGATTTTACGAACTTTTTCGATGAAAAATGGATTCCGTCGAAGATTTTTAACGGAAAATGAATTCAGTTGTAAATGTATGAATAAAATAAATGCAAAAGAAATTGATTTTATTAATTTTTCGAAAAAATGGATTCCGTGTAAGATTTTTGACGAAAAATGTATTCCGTCGAAAACGGATGAATAAAATAAATGCAAAAGAAATTGATTTTGTGAAGTTTTTCGACGGAAAATGGATTCCGTCGAAGATTTTTGACGGAAAATGAGTTCCATCGAAAACGGATGAATAAAATAAATGCAAAAGAAATTGATTTTGTGAAGTTTTTCGTTGAAAAATGGATTCCGTCGAAGATTTTTGACGGAAAATGAATTCCGTCGAAAATGGAGGAATAAAATAAATGCAAAAGAAATTGATTTTATGAAGTTTTTCAATGAAAAACGGATTCCGTCGAAGATTTTTGACGGAAAATGAATTCCGTCGAAAATGGATGAATAAAATAAATGCAAAAGAAATGGATTTTGTGAAGTTTTTCGACGGAAAATGGATTCCGTAGAAAATGGATGAATAAAATAAATGCAAAAGAAATTGATTTTGTGAAGTTATTTGACGGAAAATGGATTCCGTCGAAGATTTTTGACGGAAAATGTATTCCGTCGAAAATGAATGAATTAAATTAATGCAAAAGAAATTTATTTTGTGAAGTTTTTCAACGGAAAATGAATTCCGTCGAACATGGATTAATAAAATAAATGTAAAACAAATTGATTTTTTGAAGATTTTTAACGGAAAATGAATTCCGTCGAAAACGGATGAATAAAAAAAATGCAAAAGAAATTGATTTTTTGATGTTTTTCGACGGAAAATGGATTTCGTAGAAGATTTTTGATGGAAAATGGATTCCGTCGAAGATTTTCGACGGAAAATGAATTCCGTCGAAAACGGATGAATAACATAAATGCAAACGAAATTGGTTTTGTGAAGTTTTTCGACGAAAAACGGATTCCGTCAAGAATGGATGAATAAAATAAATGCAAAAGAAATTGATTTTATAAAGTTTTTCGACGAAAAATGTATTCCGTCGAAGATTTTTGACGGAAAATGAATTCCGTCGAAAATGGATGAATAAAATAAATGCAAAAGAATTTGATTTTATCAAGTTTTTCGATGAAAAATGTATTCCGTCGAAAACGGATTAATAAAATAAATGTAAAAGAAATTGATTTTGTGAAGATTTTAACGGAAAATGAATTCCGTCGAAAATGAAGTTTTTCGACGAAAAATGGATTCCGTAGAAGATTTTTGTTGGAAAACGGTTTCCGTGGAAGATTTTTGATGGAAAATGAATTCCTTCGAAAACGGATGAATAAAATAATGCAAAAGAAATTGATTTTGTGAAGTTTTTCGACGGAAAATGGATTCTGTCGAAGATTTTTGCCGGAAAATGAATTCCATCGAAAATGGATGAATAAAATAAATGCATAAGAAATTGATTTTATGAAGTTTTTCGATGAAAAATGGATTCCGTCGAACATTTTTGACGAAAAATGTATTCCGTCGAAAACGGATGAATAAAATAAATGCAAAAGAAATTGATTTTGTGATGTTTTTCGACGGAAAACAAATTCCGTCGAAAACGGATGAATAAAATAAATTGAAAAGAAATTGTTTTTGTGAAGATTTTTGACGAAAAATGGATTCCGTCGAAGATTTTTGACGGAAAATGAATTCCATCGAAAACGGATGAATAAAATAAATGCAAAAGAAATTGATTTTGTGAAGTTTTTCGACGGAAAATGGATTCGGTCGAAGATTTTTGACGGAAAATGTATTCCGTCGAAAACGGATGAATAAAATAAATGCAAAAGAAATTGATTTTGTGATGTTTTTCGACGGAAAAAGAATTGCGTCGAAAACGGATTAATAAAATAAATGCAAAAGAAATTGATTTTTTGAAGTTTTTCGACGGAAAATGAATTTCGTAGAAGATTTTTGATGGAAAATGGATTCCGTCGAAGATTTTTGACAGAAAATGAATTCCGTCGAAAACGGATGAATAAAATAAATGCAAAAGAAATTGATTTTGTGAAGTTTTTCGACGGAAAATAGATTCCGTCGAAGATTTTTGACGGAAAATGAATTTCGTCGAAAATGGATGAATAAAATAAATGCAAAAGAAATTGATTTTATGAAGTTTTTCGACGAAAAAAGGATTCCGTCGAAGATTTTTGACGAAAATGTATTCCGTCGAAAACGGATGAATAAAATAAATGCTAAAGAAATTGATTTTGTGAAGTTTTTCGACGGAAAACAAATTCCGTCGAAAACGGATGAATAAAATAAATGCAAAAGAAATTTATTTTGTGAAGTTTTTCGACGGAAAATGGATTCCGTAGAAGATTTTTGACGGAAAATGGATTCCGTCGAAGACTTTTGACGGAAAATGAATTCCATCGAAAGCGGATGAATAAAATAAATGCAAAAGAAATTGATTTTGTGACGATTTTCGACTGAAAACGGATTCCGTCGAAAATGGATGAATAAAATAAATGCAAAAGAAATTGGTTTTGTGAAGTTTTTCGACGGAAAATGGATTCCGTCGAAGATTTTGGACGGAAAATGTATTCCATCGAAAATGGATGAATTAAATTAATGCAAAAGAAATTGATTTTGTGAAGTTTTTCGACGGAAAACAAATTCCGTCGAAAACAGATGAATAAAATAAATCCAAAAGAAATTGATTTTGTGAAGTTTTTCGACGGAAAATGGATTCCGTGGAAGATTTTTGACGGAAAATGGATTCCGTCGAAGATTTTGGACGGAAAATGAATTCCATCGAAAATGTATGAATAAAATAAACGCAAAAGAAATTGATTTTGTGAAGTTTTTCGACGGAAAATGGATTCCGTCGAAGATTTTGGACGGAAAATGAATTCCGTCGAAAATGGATGAATAAAATAAATGCAAAAGAAATTGATTTTATGAAGTTTTTCGACGAAAAACGTATTCCGTCGCAAACGGATTAATAAAATAAATGAAAAAGAAATTGATTTTGAGAAGATTTTTAACGGAAAATGAATTCCGTCGAAAACGGATGAATAAAATAAATGCAAAAGAAATTGATTTTGTGAAGTTTTTCGACGGAAAATGGTTTCCGTCGAAGATTTTTGACGGAAAATGAATTCCGTCGAAAATGGATGAATAAAATAAATGCCAAAGAAATTGATTTTATTAAGTTTTTCGACGAAAAATGGATTCCATCGAAGATTTTTGACGAAAAATGTATTCCATCGAAAATGGATGAATTAAATTAATGCAAAAGAAATTGATTTTGTGAAGTTTTTCGACGGAAAACAAATTCCGTCGAAAACAGATGAATAAAATAAATCCAAAAGAAATTGATTTTGTGAAGTTTTTCGACGGAAAATGGATTCCATAGAAGATTTTTGACGGAAAATGGATTCCGTCGAAGATTTTTGATGGAAAATGGATTTCGTCGAAAACGGATGAATAAAATAAATGCAAAAGAAATTGATTTTGTGAAGTTTTTCGACGGAAAATGGTTTCCGTCGAAGATTTTTGACGGAAAATGAATTCCGTCGAAAACGGATGAATAAAATAAATGCAAAAGAAAATGATTTTGTGAAGTTTTTCGACGGAAAATGGTTTCCGTCGAAGATTTTTGACGAAAAATGTATTCCATCGAAAATGGATGAATTAAATTAATGCAAAAGAAATTGATTTTGTGAAGTTTTTCGACGGAAAACAAATTCCGTCGAAAACAGATGAATAAAATAAATCCAAAAGAAATTGATTTTGTGAAGTTTTTCGACGGAAAATGGATTCCATAGAAGATTTTTGACGGAAAATGGATTCCGTCGAAGATTTTTGATGGAAAATGGATTTCGTCGAAAACGGATGAATAAAATAAATGCAAAAGAAATTGATTTTGTGAAGTTTTTCAACGGAAAATGGATTCCGTCGAAGATTTTTGACGGAAAATGAATTCCGTCGAAAATGGATGAATAAAATAAATGCAAAAGAAATTGATTTTTTGAAGTTTTTCGACGGAAAATGGATTCCGTCGAAGATTTTGGACGGAAAATGTATTCCATCGAAAATGGATGAATTAAATTAATGCAAAAGAAATTGATTTTGTGAAGTTTTTCGACGGAAAACAAATTCCGTCGAAAACAGATGAATAAAATAAATCCAAAAGAAATTGATTTTGTGAAGTTTTTCGACGGAAAATGGATTCCGTGGAAGATTTTTGACGGAAAATGGATTCCGTCGAAGATTTTGGACGGAAAGTGAATTCCATCGAAAATGTATGAATAAAATAAACGCAAAAGAAATTGATTTTGTGAAGTTTTTCGACGGAAAATGGATTCCGTCGAAGACTTTGGACGGAAAATGAATTCCGTCGAAAATGGATGAATAAAATAAATGCAAAAGAAATTGATTTTATGAAGTTTTTCGACGAAAAACGTATTCCGTCGCAATGGATTAATAAAATAAATGAAAAAGAAATTGATTTTGAGAAGATTTTTAACGGAAAATGAATTCCGTCGAAAGCGGATGAATAAAATAAATGCAAAAGAAATTGATTTTGTGAAGTTTTTCGACGGAAAATGGTTTCCGTCGAAGATTTTTGACGGAAAATGAATTCCGTCGAAAATGGATGAATAAAATAAATGCCAAAGAAATTGATTTTATTAAGTTTTTCGACGAAAAATGGATTCCGTCGAAGATTTTTGACGAAAAATGTATTCCGTCGAAAACAGATGACTAAAATAT
>JAVKPL010000863.1:0-15546 GCA_032173675.1 Gastrolobium villosum
TTTTTACTGTATTTGGGAAACGCAAATGATCCCATGTAAACACATCATTACCCTCACTTCATTTCACTAGCTGATGAATCTGGAAACAATAGAGCTTGACAAGTTCATGTAGGCCAGTTAATGTTTATGGCTAATGTCAAATCACTAACCTTTGCAGGTCCACGATGGGGTCGTTATTTTGTGGGGCCAATTCAGTTTGCAGTTTGCTATGGTGCAGTAGTGGCTTGTACTCTTTTGGGAGGACAATGCATGAAGGTTATCTTGAACTGTTTATCACACATACTAATAGAAATAAACATTTGACCTCAATCATGTTCTTATCCTTTTTATGATTTTTCCAATGGATTCATCTCCAGGCAATTTATGTGCTGTCAAACCCAAATGGGAACATGAAGCTTTACGAGTTTGTAATCATATTTGGATGCTTCATGCTGATTTTGGCTCAAATCCCATCTTTCCACTCATTGAGGCACATTAATCTAGTGTCTTTGGTTCTGTGCTTAGCCTATAGTGCATGTGCTACTGCTGGTTCCATATATATTGGTATTTGCTTAATCTACTTCCCTTCTTTTGTATTGCACTTTATGCTTGACAATTTAATTAACTATTTATTGGTATGGACTATACCAATATCACTACAGGACACTCATCAAAAGGACCAGAAAAGGATTATTCTTTGCAAGGTGATACAGAGAATCGCTTATTTGGAATCTTCAATGCTGTTGCCATCATTGCCACAACTTACGGAAATGGAATAATTCCAGAAATTCAGGTCTGAAATAGTTCAACCCTTCAAGCCATCAAAATATTTGTTGTAATTAAAAATAGGGTTTTATAATTCTCCTTCAACATGAGAATTTGAATTTTCCTACCTACCATTCGATTTTCGTGCCAACGTGGGTCCTACATATAATTTTTTATAACATACGGGTCCCACATGGTTTTTGTCTCTACAATATTAGAATTCAATTCTCATGTTGAATGAGAAATATAAAATCCTTAAAAATAACTCATTTCCTTTTCATTACGTGCTTAGTCTTGCATTTTCTTTGGTTGCAGGCAACATTAGCACCACCCGTGAAAGGGAAGATGTTCAAGGGACTGTGTGTTTGTTATGCTGTACTTATATTCACTTTCTTTAGCGTAGCCGTATCTGGTTATTGGGCATTTGGAAACCAATCTAAAGGCCTCATCTTAAGCAACTTTGTGGACAATGGAAACAGTTTGCTACCCAAGTGGTTTGTTTATATGACCAACATTTTCACTATAGCACAATTATCAGCAGTTGGTGGGGTAAGTAACACACTAACACTCCCATCACCACCCAAGCCCTAATATATATCACATCATAGCATCAAAGCCGGCCTTTTGACCTATACAATGCAAAAAGATGAAATATATCACCAATTTAATTCTTTTGAGAAACTATTTATCCATGTAATGCTAGTTAAAAGCACATCGAAAGTATATGCATTTAAGTTAGGTGTTACCTCCATACATGATTTGTGCAAAAGTTAGGGGATAATGCAAGACGCGCATTCTGGCGGTGCGCGTTCAAGTCGCACATACCCCCCTATGCACATCTTGGAGACACATGACAAATAGGTTTTGATTTTTGTACAAATCGCACAAGGGGAAATACGTTACTTGATAACGTACACTCTTTATGCACATTTTACCTGTATTAGATTGATAAATGATTTGCTAAAAATTAAATTGGTAATATGTTTCATTTTTTGCATTACAAGGTCAAAAGACCCATGAAAAGCCTCTATGTTCAATTGAACTAGAATTTGATTATTGGCACCACATTCTTTTAATAAATAATATGAGATGTCTTAGCACAGGATATGTGAATTTATGCATTGTTTACTTTCATCTACTAGCTTAAGCTTTTGGAATAGTTAGTTAACTAATGCATCTCAAATATGAAGTAACCATTGAATTGTAATGCAGGTCTACTTGCAGCCTACAAATGAAGTGCTGGAGCAAACATTTGGGGACCCAAATAGCCCTGAATTCTCAAACCGCAACGTAATACCCAGATTGATTTCTCGGTCATTTGCTATTGTTATTTCAACCATCATAGCAGCCATGCTTCCATTTTTTGGGGATATAAACTCGCTTATAGGTGCTTTTGGGTTTATGCCACTTGATTTCATTTTGCCGGTAATTTTCTTCAATTTGACATTTAAGCCATCTAAGCGAAGCCCCATTTTCTGGTTGAACATAACTATTGCCGTGGCTTTCTCTGCATTGGGAGCTATAGCAGCAGTTGCAGCAGTTAGACAGATAGTTCTTGATGCCAAAAGCTACAAATTATTTGCTAATGTATGATCACATCGAGCTATTCTATGAAGTTTGTCTTTTCTATATTTCCTATCTAAGTTTTCATATCTGCCTTTTTCCTAGAATATTCTCTATTATTTTAAACCACGGTCAACTGTGCTATCTTAATTTTCTGGGGTAACCTAAAATGTACTGTTTGAAGAATTAATTTTTAAGACAAAAGTTAGTCTTTGTGCATCAAACAATTGTAAATTTTAGGAATTAATAATTAATTAATAGATATAATTTAATAAATTACAACTATTGGATAGAACAAAATTAACAATTGAGATGGAAAATAAATTTTTTTATTTTTACACCAAAGTCAAAATACTTCTCCTTTATATATTCAATAGAATAAGCACATCAACCTTCATCTTCCGTGCCCCACGCCAATGGGAACACGCCCAACCAAATTTCAAAGACTACCTAGTCTAATTTGGACAAAAGCTGAAAAGTAGTATGATAAGGACCAGCCAACAACCACAGTGACAAAGGAACAAGAACTTGAGTGTTTGTATAAATTGGATCAATATCTCAGTCTCACACTTTAATACCCGTTAAAATAGCTATTATGTATTCAACAAAAAGAGTCACGCAGCTTAACAATTACAAGGAAATTAACAGTAACAGATTACTGGAAAGTAAATGACAAGGAAATGAAATGATAATTGTGAAGCTGTTGGAGAGGCTCCACTCTCTCCCAAATCACAAGGTTCTTGATTCTAATTCCAAAGATACCACCATTCTCCAACCGCCTCCCTCATTTATTCCCTCCATCCACGTTTTGGTGCATGCCCTCATTCTGTTGCAACAGAATCTCCAATTGGTTTGCTGAGTCAGCCAAAGGAGTTAATGGGCTTTGGTTGATTGGGCTTTCACTACTTCCACCTTTATCTTCAGTTGTCATCCACACTCTCCTTCCCTTGTCTCTCTTGTAAACCTGATTGTGCCTGGGCTTGTTGGGCTGGGTCTTATCAATACTCCCCCCCAATTTAAGGACCTTGTCCTCAAGGTTGAAGTGAGGGAACTGTTTGTTGATGGAATCAAAAGGCTCCCAAGAGTTTTCAAATTCAGGAAGGTGCAGCCACTTAAGAAGAACTTGCAATTCCCCTTTATCAGTCAACCGCCACTGAATCAATTTTTCGGGCTGGACACATAACTCCCACTCAGCAGATAGTGCTGCTGGTAACGGCTGTGCAGTGGCCACCGGTGTAGTGGCTTTTTTGAGGAGAGAAACGTGGAAAACCGGATGGACCAAACAACCTTGGGGAAGTTGAAGTTTATAGGCTGCCTCTCCGATTTTCTCCACAACCGTATAAGGCCCATAATATCGGGGACTTAGCTTCTCATTGACCCTCTGGGCAATAGACTTCAACCGATAAGGTTGTAGTCTCAAATAGACAAGATCTCCTGGAACGAAATGGACATCCCTGCGATGTTGGTTAGCATGGACAGTCATACGGTCCTGAGCTTGGACAAGATTATGTTTCAGATCAAGTAAGATGTTATCCCTGGCAGCCAGGGAATTAGAGAGAGCATCAATTGTAGAAGATGAGTACTCACCCCTCAACAAATTGGGGGGGTCGCGGCCATAGAGAGCTTTGAAGGGGGACATTCCCGTGGAGGCCTTGTAGGTGGTGTTGTACCAATATTCAGCCCAATGGATCCATTTGACCCATTGTTTAGGCTTGGGCCCACAGAAACATCTCAGGTAAACCTCCAAACACCTATTGACCACCTCTGTCTGGCCATTAGTTTGGGGGTGGTAAGCCGTACTATAGTGCAATTTGGTGCCTGCACCTTTGAACAAATCTGTCCAAAAAGAGCTCATAAAGACCCTATCTCTATCAGATACAATAGTGATAGGAAACCCATGAAACCGTACGACCTCCTTAACAAAAACTTCTGCCACATCCTTGGCTGTATAGGGATGTTTAAGGGGTAGGAAGTGTGCATACTTAGTGAGGCGATCCACAACAACAAGTATCGAGTCAAACCCCATAGCCTTTGGTAATCCCCCAATGAAATCCATAGAAATGTCAGCCCACACCTTCTCAGGGATGGGTAAAGGTTGTAGCAGCCCAGCTGGGGTGCAATTTTGGGCCTTATTTTGCTGGCAAATGACGCAGGCAGCCACGTAATCCTGGACAGCCCGTTTCATACCCTCCCAATAGACCAATCCCGCTAGTCTTTTGTATGTACGAAAGTACCCCGAATGTCCTCCAAAATTGGAATCATGAAATTCATGAAGCAAGTTAGAAATAAACTTTGAATTCTTTGATAAAACTAACATGTCATTGTAATATAGTTTACCGTCTCGCAAGGAAAATCCCTGATGAGCATCTTTATCAAGGAGTAAATCCTGCATAATTTCCCTCAGTTTGGGATCAGTCTGTTGCTCCAACTCCAGGTCCTCCAAAACTGGTAGGTGAAGTCGAGTGATGCTGGCCAATTGTTCTTGTCGAGAGAGTGCATCAGCGACTAAATTCTCCTTGCCTGGGTAGTACTGTATTTCAAAGTCAAACCCAAGTAATTTCACAGCCCATTTCTGCTGGTCTTCGTTTAGTACCACCTGATCTGTTAAAAACCTTAGGCTCTTCTGATCTGATTTAATAATGAAATGCCTCCCCATCAGATAATGCTTCCATTTTTGGACAGCAAAGACTATGGCCATGAGCTCCTTCTCATATATTGACTTTCCTTGCGCTCTTGTTGAGAACCCTTGGCTCAAAAACGCAATGGGTCTATTATCCTGCATCAAGACAACTCCTATTCCTTTTCCCGAAGGATCCGTTACTACTGTGAACAGCTTGGTGAAATCAGGCATTGCCAAAACAGGAACCGTACACATTTTCTCCTTTAATAACTCAAAGGTCCGCCCTGCCTCTTCAGTCCACCTAAAGGCATCCTTCCGAAGCAGCTCCGTCAAAGGTTTGGCTATCTTTCCGTAATCTTGCACAAACCTCCTATAATACCCTGTGAGGCCAAGAAAACCTCTCAACCCCTTGATATTCTTGGGCACCGGCCATTCCTTCATAGCCCTGACTTTATTAGGATCCGCACTAACTCCTTGGGCTGTTATAACATGCCCCAGATATTCCATCTGACCTTTACCAAAACTACACTTTTTCCTATTGCACACCAAGGTTTGTGACCGCAAAACTTCGAACACCAGACGCAAGTGTCCCAAATGTTCTTCTTTGCTTTTGCTGTATATCATAATATCATCAAAAAAAACCAAAGCAAATTTTCTGAGAAAGGGTCGAAGAACATCATTCATGAGGGCCTGGAACGAAGAGGGTGCGTTGGTCAGGCCAAAGGGCATTACCAAGTACTCGTAATGTCCTTGATGCGTCCTAAAGGCTGTTTTGGGTATGTCTTCCTCTCGCATTCTGATTTGATGGAAACCCGACTTCAAATCGAGCTTCGAAAAGATCACTGAGCCCCCAAGCTCATCCAGCAACTCATCAACTACCGGAATAGGGAACTTATCAGGGATGATCAACTTATTCAGGGCCCTGTAGTCGACACAAACCCTCCAACTCCCATCTTTTTTTTTTACCAGGATCATCGGACTAGAATAAGGACTGGTGCTTGGTCTAATCAGCCCATCCCCTAACAATTCGGCCACCAAACTCTCAATCTCAGACTTTTGATAATGGGGGTACCTGTATGGACGTATGTTTGGTGCTACGCTCCCTGGCTTTAAATTTATGGCGTGATCTTGTGCCCTCTTGGGTGGCAGCCCATGTAGCTTCTGGAAAACCACCTCGAACTCGGCCAACAAACTTTCCAGAGCTTCCCACGGAGTATTATTCCCCAGTAGTTCCTCTTCTTCGGACTGCAGGAAAAATCCCTGACCTTGGTCATGTAAGGCTTTGACCACAGATTTCAACGAAGCCTCAGAACGGAACAAGGTAGGGTCCCCCTTGATGGTAACTTCTTTACTCCCACTCACAAATTTCAGAGTAAGGTCCTTGAAATTTGCTCAGACCTCCCCGAGCTGTGTCAGCCACTCCAGCCCTAACACAACATCAGCACTCCCCAAATCAAAGATGTAAAGATCTTGACAAATATTGGTACCTTGTAATGAGACGTTCACCTTCTTGCACACCCCTTGGCAACAGACTTTATGCCCATCTCCAACTTCAACGTTGTAAGCGTGGGTCTCGGTCACGCCTAACCCAAGCTTCTCTGCTACTCCCCTTCCAATGAAGTTGCTTGAGGCTCCACAGTCAATCATCACGATGACCTTCGAACCTTGGATCTCCCCCCAAACCTTAAGCGTTTGGTTTGAAGCGAGCCCTAACAAGGATTGCATGGACAGGTGCACGGCGGTTGCTTCGTTCCCTTCTGACGAACCTCCTGCTCTTGGTTCCTCGATCTCAGCTTCAACGGTTTCCCCTCCGCTACCGTCTTCGTCCTCCACGATCATCACTTGAAGTTGTTTGAACGGACACTTATGAGAGGGGTTCCATCGTCCATTGCAAGTGAAGCAAAGCCCCTGGGCTTGTCGTTCCCTAACCTCCGCCTGTGAGAGTCGCCGGCTGTTGCTCGCCTGACTTTCGGTCGCTATTCCCGCACCTCCGCTCGAGCTGACGGTATTAGCGGTGCCCTTCGTGGTCGCCATCCTCGCTTGCTCTTCGGTTTGTGCCCTAGGTGACTGATATTGACTTTGGGCTGTGATATTTGTCTGCCCCGCGACCCGACCCGTCTGTTGGGTGTTTAATGAGCCCAACCCACTCCACTGACCCCCTTTATTTGCGTAGGGTCCAGCCCAATTACGTTGGGCCTGTCCAACCCTTCCTGATCCAGCTGGCCCAAACCTCCCTCCTGTATTCATTCCTTCCTCCCTCAACGCATCATTCCTTCGTTCTATCTTGAGAGAAAACTTCATCATCTCAGAGAGACTGATTTCAGGGCTCATCAGCAGTTCCTCTCGGACACTACTCTTGACACCGTTGAGCCACGCTCCTTTCAACACGTCCTCATCCTCAAAACGTAATGCCCCAATCACCTTCTCAAACTCACATCGAAACTCAGCCACCGTTCCCGTCTGCTTCATCGTGTACAGAGCCCGATATGGGTTGTCAAGAGCCTCCGGTTGGAATCTATTCAGCACCTCTCGCCGGAAAAACTCCCAACTCACGTTTGGGTTATTTACCTCCCACCAGAGATACCACTGCAGCGCTTCTCCTTCGAGTGTCACCACAACAGCCGCAAGCTTATCGGCCTCCACCATTCCGTTGACATTAAAGTACCTCTCCACTCTATTCACCCATCCATATGCGTCCTCGCCATTAAACAGAGGAGTCTCTAACCGCCGACCCATCGAGGCTATATGGCTAAACCTCCGTCCCTGAAACCCTGGGGGTTCCCTATTAGATCCGTCATCATCTTCATGAGATCCGTTTCGTCGTGGTCTACCCATTTCTTCTAACCTGCGAATGATCTCTGCGACTCCTGTTTCTCCGTTCTCCATCCTTCGGAGTATCTCAATGTTTTGAGCTTCGTTCCTGCGCAGCCTCTCCTCCATGGCCTCAATTCGATTTTCCATGTGCCTTGTGACAACCATTCCACAGAGCTCCTAGATCGAAGCTCTGATACCAATTGATAAGGACCAGCCAACAACCACAGTGACAAAGGAACAAGAACTTGAGTGTTTGTATAAATTGGATCAATATCTCAGTCTCACACTTTAATACCCGTTAAAATAGCTATTATGTATTCAACAAAAAGAGTCACGCAGCTCAACAATTACAAGGAAATTAACAGTAACAGATTACTGGAAAGTAAATGACAAGGAAATGAAATGATAATTGTGAAGCTGTTGGAGAGGCTCCACTCTCTCCCAAGTCACAAGGTTCTTGATTCTAATTCCAAAGATACCACCATTCTCCAACCGCCTCCCTCATTTATTCCCTCCATCCACGTTTTGGTGCATGCCCTCATTCTGTTGCAACAGAATCTCCAATTGGTTTGCTGAGTCAGCCAAAGGAGTTAATGGGCTTTGGTTGATTGGGCTTTCACTACTTCCACCTTTATCTTCAGTTGTCATCCACACTCTCCTTCCCTTGTCTCTCTTGTAAACCTGATTGTGCCTGGGCTTGTTGGGCTGGGTCTTATCATAGTATTTCGTAAAGTGCTTGTAAATTATATTTCAATATTTTTTTTATTTTTATTTTTGGTAAAGAATTATATTTCAATATTAATTTGGCTATCACCAACACTTGTGAGGGTTAATTTGGTCATCCTGCTGAGTGCTGACCCTTCTCTCTGTTCTTAATGAGGCTTGGGTCATATCCAAGTTGCCCCTTGTATTATTAGGCACAAGGAGTTCAAACAATTGACTGAAGATATCAAAATAAGAAAGATTAATATATGTTATGCCTTTGCTCTCTCTGGTCATTTGTTAGAGCCTTCATACAGGGGAGGGAGGATGAGTACTCTGCTTCCAACCTCAACAGCAGCTCATGAAACATCAGAGAATCCAAATGCTTCGCAACAACTTCACCCCCAAAAAGATGTTGATGCAGGCGCTCTCTTTGTCCTCAAATCAAAAGGTAGCAGTGATCATTTATATTATACCGTTCTTAAGTCTCCTTACTCTCTTTATTCTTTATGGAACATTATATCCTTGTGATTCTTTTCCTTGTCCTTGGTTCTTTCTTTTATACCACCTTTTCCTTCTGCGGAATATGTTAGCCCTTCCATCACCTTAATTAGTAATTCAAAAACAACCAGAAAGACCAGAAAATATATGCATCGATGAAGGCTTTTAAAAAGCTATCTATGCTTAATAAGTGGACATGTTTCTTCCTGTAAACCAACCACTCCACCGACTCCACAATTACACAAAGGAATTGAAGTTTGGTAATTGTTAGGCAAATATAATATTCCTCACTTAATAACTTGAGTTTTTAAATGAGATCATTGTTTATCATGGAATTAGAACTTTAGTGATTATGGTGTCATGAATATAATACTCGTCGTCCTATGTAATATTCACATATCAAATTCAAAGAATTTTCACGTGAATAAGTGTATTAAAGTGATATAATATAAAATTATTAAAAACTTACCACATAAAAAATGTTGTTAAGTGAAATAATTGATTATTAGTACTATCCCCTTTTATGTTGTTGCCAACTTGCCTATGTGACAAGCACTTCACGAAGTGCTGAAATCATGGATGGAAAATCACCATAAATCATTTCATTGTTGAGTGTTCTCCCTTTTAACTTTGATGGATGGAAAATTTGATACAATTTTTGTCTGGCTTGTTTTAATAATTGGAGCACATGGGGGGTGATAAAAACAAAAGTATACTGTCAGCAGAAAATGGACATATTATATATATAGTATTATAAATATGATTTTGTAGGATCTTGGATGCACAGTGGTTACCATTTGACAACGTCAATTGTGGCTCCACCTCTCCTAAGTCTTCCATATGCTTTCAAATTTCTTGGATGGACGGCTGGAATCTTTTGCTTGGTGATTGGAGCTCTTGTAACGTTCTATTCCTACAATTTAATATCTCTTGTTCTTGAGCATCACGCTCAGATGGGTAATCGCCAGCTACGATTTAGAGACATGGCTCGCGATATTTTAGGTACCACACATTACTCACCCATCTCTTTTTCATTTCTTTTGCTAGTTAAGCCATATATTTATTGGGTTTGATTAATCTTGTGTTAAGGGAGATAAGTTATCTCATGTTATGGAGATAAGTTATCTCATTTCATTGAGATAAAATCTGAAAAAAAAAATGACACAATTATCGAAGGATGTGTAGGAGATAATTTTATCACATGTGACATGAGAATAGTATCTCCCATACTTATTTTCCCTCTTCTTATGATGCGAGTTACGTGAGATATTGCATTGCATTGCATCCACCCGTTAAAGTAATACTATTCTTTAATACATTTAGAATGATTGAATGAGCATTCTTCCACCACGTGTAAAATGAAACAATGAATTAAGTCTATCATTATAGTTTTTTATGTGAAGGTTCCAAAATATTTTTTATTTTATTTAATGTTTTTAAATATTTATACTCAAAGTAGTAAAAATGATATTTTTATTTTCCCTTTTTTATAAATATTCAAAATAAAATAATGGTTTTGTGATTATTAGTCAAAATAAAATAAAAAATATTTTTAAAATTGAACTAGCCTTAAGACTGCAGTTTTTATATAGATAAAAAATTAAATATTTATTTAGTTTTTTTAGTAAATATTTAGATAACCTGAGTAATTTTAAATTTTAAATTTCTTAATTAAAAATAGGAAAAAGCACCAGGATTAATTACTTTTTAATATTATAATTTATATATTTCGTAAGTGTAAGTCATAAATATAATAAAATAACAGTTTTATTTAATAACCTTATTATATGTATTAATAGATTTATATATGAAAAAACTAAATAGTAGTAATTTTAGAATATTAAAATTTAAATAAACCAATTTACCAAAAAAAATATTTAATTAAACCAATAAAAATAGATGTGAATGCGCACACGCACATGTACAGCCACTCCCGCATGCCCACGAGCGCCCTCACTCACGATAGAAAGAAAGAGACACACCACCTACTGTGAGAAAGGTGGCTTGACTATCTGCACTATAAGTGTCATTCCCTTTCAGTCTGCAAAATTTACAAAATTTTATGTTTTAAAACAGCTTGAGCCAAGCCAAATTATAGGCCAAATCAATCAAAAAAAATTATATTTAGAAAAAAAAATGCTCAAATTGGATTGAAAATATTGATTTGAAACAACAAATAATAATAATAATAATATAAGGAAAAAAATGTTTATGTAGTTAATGCAGATAAGTTATCTGTATTTATTACCAAAACGACGTCATTTTGAAATTAAAATATTAAAAAATTATAAATATAAAAACTATTATAATCCTGAAATAAATTAAAATTACAGAAATATCATAATTTCTGCCCTAAAAAGATGTCGTATTGAGCTTATTGCAGATAACTTATCTGCAGTAACTCCAGAAAAAAACGAGTCCATAATATAATATCTTAAATTGGATTTAATATTTAAAAGAGTTTTTTTATAACATTACCTTAATTAGTATATTCAATTATATTTAACTATTATATATGTTTAACTTTAGTATTATTGTTATCATCCGGTATATATTAATAATAATATTGGATATATATTAATTCAGTAAAATTATATTTTGTAATATAACAATAAGTAAAATTTTATGTACAAAACCTAGTTTAGCTCTAAACTTGTCATTTTCAACAACATTTTTAGTAAAACTCACATGTAAGATAAAAGTGAGAGAAGCGTGGAAGCAACCGAAAACTCTGAAATCTCATTTTTAGTGCATCGTTGTTGAAGGTTGACCATTTACCTATACATGCAAATTTCAAAATGAAGCCCCACTGTCGGGACCATGCACATTATCGGAGAGATACACATTATTTAATATTTTTGTTTTTTAGAAATATTTTATTTTATCACGATTACATAAAAATGATTGAGTTCTAAATAAATGAGAGAAAAAAAAATTAATGAAACCTGTTATTTTTATGTGAATATGATAGAAAAAATATTTCAATATCAAATGTAGAAATATTTTTTCAATTTTAATATATATTTGTTATTGCAATAAAAAATTTTGTTGTCACACTCTAATATCTCATTGTAAAGAAAAAAAGTCAATAGAATTCACTCATTTTTATGTTAACATGACAGAAAAAAATTCGAAGCAAAAATAAAAATATTCTTATCTATCTATCTATATATTTAAGTGAGTAAATAAAAATGTATTTATTTTTTATATTTAAGATTATAATATATTTTAAATAAAATCAAAGAAATATGGATTCTTCTTTACAAGTTTTAAAGATAAATTTACTTTAAATAAGATATATCTCACATATTTGGCCCTCGTTAAATCTTCTTTCCTACTCTTGCTATATTTAATAAAGAGAAATATATTTCTCATATTACATAGGATAATTTCTTTCATGCAACACACTAGAAGTGAATAGGATCCACTATTTCTTTCTCTCTCTCTTCTTTTTATTAGAGTTCATTCACATTTTTTACGTGTTACATGAACAAATATCTCATGCAACATGTAAGTTAAGCTCTTATAGATGGTCTAAATTTAGAAGAAGACAAGAAGTAAATGCATATTAGCATACATCACACACCAACCGAAGAAAGAGTTAGAACCTATTTATTGTATTTGGGAAACCCAAATGATCCCATGTAAACACATGAATGCCCTCACTTTCACTTCACTACCTGTTGAATCTGGAAACAATAGACCTTCATAAGTTCTAGGCCCAAGTCATGTGGGCCATTTAATGCTAATGGCTAATGTCATATCACTAACATTTGCAGGTCCACGATGGGGTCGTTATTTTGTGGGGCCAATTCAGTTTGCAGTCTGCTATGGTGCTGTAGTGGCTTGTACTCTTTTGGGAGGACAATGCATGAAGGTTATCTTGAAATGTTTATCACACATTCTAATAGAATCAAACATTTGACCTCAACCATCTTCTTACCCTTTTTATGATTTTTCCAATGGATATAACTGCAGGCAATTTACCTACTGTCAAACCCAAATGGGAACATGAAGCTTTACGAGTTTGTAATCATATTTGGATGCTTCATGTTGATTTTGGCTCAAATCCCATCTTTCCACTCATTGAGGCACATTAACCTAGTGTCTTTGGTTTTATGTTTAGCCTATAGTGTTTGTGCTACTGCTGGTTCCATATATATTGGTATTTGCTTAATCTACTTCCCTTTTTTTGTATTTCACTTTATGCTTCACAATTGAATAAACTTTTTATTGGTATGGTCTATACCAATATCATTACAGGTGACTCATCAAAAGGACCAGAAAAGGATTATTCTTTACAAGGTGATACAGAGAATCGCTTATTTGGAATCTTCAATGCTGTTGCCATTATTGCCACAACTTATGGAAATGGAATAATTCCAGAAATTCAGGTCTGAAACAGTTCAACCCTTCAAGCCATCAAAATATTTGTTGTAATTAGAAATAACTCATTTCCTTTAACTATGTGCTTGGTCTTGCATTTTCTTTGGTTGCAGGCAACATTAGCACCACCCGTGAAAGGGAAGATGTTCAAGGGACTGTGTGTTTGTTATGCTGTACTTATATTCACTTTCTTTAGCGTAGCCATATCTGGTTATTGGGCATTTGGCAACCAATCTGAAGGCCTCATCTTAAGCAACTTTGTGGACAATGGAAACAGTTTGCTGCCCAAGTGGTTTGTTTATATGACCAATATTTTCACTATAGCACAATTAGCAGCAGTTGGTGTGGTAAGTAACTCACTAACACTCCTCAATATATATCTGGCCATAGCATCAAAGCCGGCCTTTTGACCTATACAATGCAAATATATATATATATATATATATATATATATATCACCAATTTAATTCTTTTGACAAACTATTTATATATCTAATGCTAGTTAGAAGCGCATCGGAAGTATGCGCACTTAAGTCGCGTAACACTCCATACGCAACTTGTACAAAAGTTAGCGTAATGCAAAATGCATTTTGGCGATATACGGTCAAGTCGTGCACACCCTCTATGCACATCTTGAAAACACATGACAAATGCGTTTTAGCATTTACACAAGTTCCACATGGGGTGATACGCTACTTGACCGCGTACGGCATACGCTCTCCATGCATATTCACTTGCATTAGATTGATAAATACTTTGTTAAAAAAATTAAACCAATAATATGCTTTATTTTTTGCATTACAAATGTCAAAAGACCCATCAAAGACTCTATATTCAATTGAACTAGAATTTGATTATTGGCACCACATTCTTTTAATAAGTAATATGAAATATCTTAGCTCCTACAATATGTGGATTTATGCATTGTCTGACACTTAAAGTCAAAATGACTAATATAAATATAACAATGATTTACTTTCATCTAGTAGCTCAAGCTTTTGGAAGAGTTAGTTAACTAATGCATCTCAAATATGAAGTAACCATTGAATTGTAATGCAGGTCTATTTGCAACCTACAAATGAAGTGCTGGAGCAAACATTTGGGGACCCAAAAAGCCCTGAATTCTCAAACCGCAATGTAATACCCAGATTGATTTCTCGATCATTAGCTATTGCTATTTCAACCATTATAGCAGCCATGCTTCCATTTTTTGGGGACATAAACTCGCTTATAGGTGCCTTTGGGTTTATGCCACTTGATTTCATTTTGCCCGTAATTTTCTTCAATTTGACATTTAAGCCATCTAAGCGAAGCCCCATTTTCTGGTTGAACGTAACTATTGCGGTGACTTTCTCTGCATTGGGAGCTATAGCAGCAGTTGCAGCAGTTAGACAGATAGTTCTTGATGCCAAAAATTATAGATTATTTGCTAATGTATGATCACATTAATGAGCTATTTTACGAAGTTTTCCTTTTCTATATTTCCTGTCTAATTTTTCATATCTTCCTTTTTCCTAGAATATTCTCGATTATTTTAAACCACTGTCAACTGTGTTGTCTCAATTTTTTGGGATATCCTAGAATTTAATGTTTCAAGATGAAATTATGGTTGAAAAAAAAAAAAGAATAGCTGGGTAACTGTTGTGAGATGAATTATTATGGACAATGATGTCAACAATATAATGTTCAAATATTTTTTTTTTAAGGACATAAATCTTATAATTAAACTTAGGATCCCATGCCTAAAGAACTCGAGTCATTTTCGTTTATGGGTAAAATGTATACATGGATGTAAAATTGTGTAATTTTAAGAGAGAGAAAGAGATAGATAAAGGAGGAGAAAGTATTGACAAAAAAAAAAATAAAGGTGTGGGTCCCACCTCTTTGTGAGAGTGAAATGATATAAGTTGTGTCTTTTTAAAGGATAAACATTTTTCCGAGTAAAGTGTGGGTCATTTTAAAGGATGTAAAGTTGTGTCATTTTAAGAGAGAGAAAGAGATAGATAAAGGAGGAGAGAGAGTTGACAAAAAAAATAAAGATGTGGGTCACATCTCTTTGTGAGAGTGAAAAGATATAAGTTGTGTCATTTAAAAGTGTAAACATTTTTTCCT
This sequence comes from Gastrolobium villosum, assembly GCA_032173675.1. NCBI lineage: Eukaryota > Viridiplantae > Streptophyta > Magnoliopsida > Fabales > Fabaceae > Gastrolobium > Gastrolobium villosum. Next base: position 15,443 of record JAVKPL010000863.1, read on the forward strand.
GTTATATAAACTAGAATGAAAAGATCCCTTCTTTAGATATTATTTTCATATTATATTATTTCAATAACAGCATAAGTCATAATTAAACTAAATTTTTTTGTACT
>JAVKPL010000864.1:0-156100 GCA_032173675.1 Gastrolobium villosum
CATGGATGCTGGAATGATTTACCCAATTCTGACACTGCTTGGGTAAGTCCAGTACAGACAGTCCCAAAAAAGGAGGATTAACTGTCATGAAAAATGAAAAAATGAGCTGATTCCCACAAGAACTATCACAGGTTGGAGGACGTGTGTAGATTATAGGAGGCTAAATTCAGCCGCCAGGAAAGATCATTTTCCCCTTCCATTTATTGATCAAATGCTGGAAAGACTAGCGGGTCACGCTTTTTATTGTTTCTTGGATGGATATTCTGGCTACAATCAAATTCCAGTAACACCATAGGATCAGGAAAAGACAGCCTTCACATGCTCATTTGGAGTCTTTGCTTACAGAAGAATGCCATTTGGCCTCTGTAATGCACCTGCAACATTCCAAAGGTGTATGTTTTCTATCTTTTCTGATATGGTAGAAAAATATTTGGAGGTCTTCATGGATGATTTTTCTGTGTTTGGTTCCTGCTTTGGTTCATGCCTAGTTAATTTAGCTAAGGTTTTGAAGCGATGTCAGGAAACTAATTTAGTGCTTAATTGGGAAAAGTGCCATTTTATGGTACAAGATGGCATAGTATTGGGCCATAAGATTTCCAAACAGGGCATCGAAGTTGATAAGGCTAAGTTGATGCTTATTGAAAAACTTCCTCCTCCCGTTAACATTAATGGGGTGCGAAGTTTTTTAGGTCATGCAGGATTTTATCGAAGATTCATCAAGGATTTCTCGAAAATTGCAAAACCTCTTAGCCAGCTGTTAGTAAAAGACAAAGAGTTTATGTTTGATGAAGCTTGTCTCAATGAATTCAATGTATTAAAAGAAAAGCTAACCACAACACCAGTTCTGATAGCACCAGATTGGAATCTTCCTTTTGAACTCATGTGCGATGCGAGCGCATACGCTATGGGTGCAGTCCTTGGTCAGCGTAAGAATAAATTGTTACATGTTATTTACTATGCAAGCAAAGTCTTTAATGAAGCACAAGCAAATTATGCCACTACTGAAAAAGAAATGCTTGCAGTAGTTTATGCATTGGACAAATTTAGGTCTTACTTGATAGGCTCTAAAGTTGTTGTTTTTACTGACCATGCTGCTATTAAGTATTTAATGAGCAAGCAAGATGCAAAGCCAAGATTGTTGCGATGGATGCTTTTGTTTCAAGAGTTTGATTTAGAAATTAGGGATAAAATAGGAGTGGAAAATAAAGTTGCTGATCATTTGTCAAGAATTCAAAATAAGCAATTACAAGAAGGACCTGAAGTTGAGATCAATGAGTTCTTTCCTGATGAACAAGTGATGGCAATAATAATGCATCCATGGTTTGCAAATCTTGCAAATTACAAAGCTGCTGGTACAATTCCAGATGATCTGACTTGGCAACAAAAGAAAAAATTCCTACATGATGCAAGGAGGTACCATTGGGATAATCCATTTTTATATTTTCGATGTGCTGATGGTATTATTCGCAGGTGTGTTGCTGAATTCGAGATACCAGATATTCTGTGGCATTGCCACGCATCTGATTACGGGGGTCATTTTGGAACTAACCGAACCGTGCAAAAAATATTGCAAAGTGGCTATTATTGGCCAACAATCTTTAAAGATACGCGGAATTTTGTGGAGAAGTGTGATAAATGTCAGAGAACTGGAAATATTTCACGAAAGGATGAGATGCCTCTCAACTGTATATTAGAAGTAGAACTTTTTGATGTATGGGGAATTGACTTCATGGGACCATTTCCTAAGTCTTACTCAAATCAATACATCTTGGTGGCTGTGGATTATGTATCCAAGTGGGTAGAAGCAATTGCATCACCCACAAATGATGCAAGAGTGGTGATTTCCTTCTTAAGAAGGAATATTTTCACCCGCTTTGGGGTTCCTCGTGCAATCATTAGTGATGGAGGAACCCATTTTTGTAATAAGCAATTTGAAAGTTTGCTTACAAAATATGGTGTTACTCACAAGGTGGCAACACCATACCACCCTCAGACCAGCGGACAAGTGGAAATCTCCAATAGAGAGCTGAAGAGGATTTTAGAAAAGACAGTGAATAACTCAAGGAAGGATTGGATTAAAAAACTGGACGATGCACTTTGGGCATACCGGACTGCGTTCAAAACACCAATAGGTATGTCACCATTCCAATTGGTTTATGGTAAATCCTGTCATTTCCCTGTAGAATTAGAGCATAGGGCTTTGTGGGCTATTAAATTTTTAAATTTTGAACCCTCAAAAGCTAATGCTAAGAGATTGCTGCAATTGAATGAGTTGGATGAGTTTAGGCTAGCAGCTTATGAGAATGCCAGAATCTATAAAGAAAAGACAAAGAAATGGCATGACAAAAGGATTCAGCCAAAGGAGTTTAAGCCAGGACAACAGGTACTATTATACAACTCTCGATTAAGGTTATTTTCGGGTAAGTTGAAGTCTCGTTGGTCTGGTCCTTTTGTTATTAAAAAGGTATTTGCATATGGGACAGTTGAGATTTCCCCTCTTAACACTGAAAGACCTTTCAAGGTCAATGGGTGTCGGTTGAAAGTTTATCATGGTGGAGATATTTATAGGGACACAATTTCTGTCCCTTTATCTTCTCCTAAATCTTAAATGATTACTGTCAGGCTCGCGACATTAAACAAGCGCTCATTGGGAGGCAACCCAACAGGGTTAATCTTTCTGCATAAAAAAAAAAACAGAGAGAGAGATTGACGCTTTCAGCGTCAAGTTAACGCTTGAAGCGTGAGAACACAGTGGCTTCCACGCTGACAGCGTGAATTTCACGCTTCAAGCGTGAGATAACAGAAAGTCTCACGCTCATAGCGTGAGATCCACGCTTCAAGCGTGGATGAGCAGGAACCGTCACGCTGATAGCGTGAAGGTGCCAAAGACCGTCACGCTCGGAGCGTGAAACCCTAGTGACCGCCACGCTGACAGCGTCAGCCGTCACGCTGTCAGCGTCAGCAAGCTGGCACCTCCACGCTTATAGCGTGAGGTTCACGCTACAAGCGTGAGCAGTCAGAAAGACTCACGCTCCCAACGTGGGATTCACGCTGCGAGCGTGAAGTCGAAAAGTTGTGGGTTTTAAATTAAAACCCTAATCACTCACACACACATCACTCTCATTCTCTCACTCTCAGCACTCTCTCCACACTCTCCAGCACCGTGCATCTTTTCCTCTCCCTCTCTTCTCTTCTCTTCTCTTCAACATACCACCCCAAGGTAACGCTTGATTTCCTTGTTCCAACCACTGTTCATCTCTACCATTGTGCACCACCAGAAGCACCCCCATATACATCAGGTTTTCTATTTTTGAGTTCTAATGGCTGGAGGAAAGGACAAGCAAATCAAAAGAACCACAAAGGGAGCTGGCCCAGGGAAGAAGACGGGCGACAGTAGTGTTGCTGGCACAAAGAGGCCTCAGACCTCTTCTTCATCCATTTTTGATAGTACTAGGTTCTTGTCCCCTGAGGCTCAAGACCGGTACTATCAATGGTTTGTGCCTAAAAAGATCATTTCTGAGAGGCAGATTAGTGTCTTTATGGATAGTGATTGTCCGATAAGGATAACCGCTGAGAGAAGAAGGTGGAACAAATTAGTACGATTTGTTGGTCCAAGTTCAAGTACAATTCTCAAAGAGTTTTGTGCAAATGCTGACTTAGAGATGGTGAATTCAATCAGGAAGAGTTGGGTACGGGGACATGAGATTTCTTTCTCTCCCGAAGTAATAGAGACATTTCTGGGCACCAGTTTTGACAGGAACAAAGTGTGCTATTTTGCTCAAACATACAACAGAATGCAACCTTCTGAAGAAACAGGACTCTATTCGGAGGATATGCCAGATATAGCTGAAAGAATCAAAAGTGCAATCACCCATCCCTATGCCACATGGAAAACAAAAAGTGGAAATCCAGGGGTACTTGAGAAATTGGAAAGGATAGATCTAAATCCTGAAGCAATGTTCTGGCATACATTTATCAACTCCACAATCATAGCATCTACAAATATGAGTGATGTGAATGTTGAGAAGAGCAGCACTACTGTATACCCTCATGAGTGAGGAGAATTTGGATATTGCCTCTCTACTATCTGAAAGGATTGTCTACATCATCACTCAGAAAAAGGCTGAGATCCATCTAGCCCACATCTCCTTGATAGAGCAACTTTGCTTGGAAGCTGGTGTGGAAATTGATGATGATGAGGCCAATGATGTAAAAATAAAAAAAGAGCTTACACAAGCAAATTTCCATGCAATGAGGGCAGAGTCCAACCGTCATTCCATCTGGAAGGCGTTGTGTGCCTTGGGTGAACCGCAACCAATACCGCCACCAGCTCCAGCATCTGCATCAGCACCTTCTGCAGAAATGGTCCTTCTTCAGAGATTGGATCGTCAGATGCAAGACATGACGATTGATCAGAGGCTCATGCGGGGCATGATAGAAAGACTATGCAGTGATCGTGGGATTGACACTACTAGTTTCAGATCACAGCCTCCACACTCTTCACCCCCAGCCGATGATGATACCATGGAGGATTACTGATGATCCTCTATCTTTTCAGAATAACAAAAACAATTTCTATCTGTGGTTTTAATCCTTTTGAAGTTAATTTACTTATTTTATTTTAAGTTCCCTTTGTTGTTGGAAGACAGTATGATGGAGGAATTTTCTCTTTGATGCAATATCTGTGGATAAAAATCTGTTTTGTTGATTAACAAAAGTGTGCATGTTCCATTTGACAGAATGCAGACTTTGTGCTTAAAATAGTTGTTGCTGAGGACAGCAATGTTCTAAATCTGGGAATTGGGTCGCATGCTGTATATGCGAGACATGCTAAAATGTGGAACACAAAAGGGAGACTTTTAACACTTTTACTGTTTTATCTTAGTCTTAGTTTTCCTTAGTATTTCATTTCATTTCTGCATCTGAAAAAAAAAAAAAAAAAACAACTTGAATTCCAAAGCAAGCAATCTCAGGTTTGACATGTTGCTTCAAGTCTTAAATTGGAATGAGTCATCAAAAACATGATATCTGTGAATATTCATTTGTGCATATAATTTGAGAATGATGTCTGCTTGTATGTATAGCTACTTTATGGTGAATCTTTATAAGATAATGCCTGATGTGAATTCTGGAAGTTAGATCCTGGTTTGAGAAACAACATAGAGGATTGAGCTGAAAATAGAAATTAGAGAACCTCATTGTAGTGGTTTCTTGAAATTGAATTGTTTCTCTAGCTTGCATGCATGACTGATATGATAAAGGCAATTCATTCTTGTTAATTACTTGGCCAAATCCCTGTCCTAAGAAATTTCCATTGCTATCCCAATTGAGCCTTAGCCTGTTGTTTCTTATTGAATTCAACCATAAGACACTTGACTTCTATTCCTATTTGACATACCTTGAATGAGATTGAAGCACTGATTGTAGAAAATTCAAGAAAAAAGTTCACAGAAGTTAAAGTGATGGCAAAAACAAAAGCTGAGACCAAAGAGAAAAAGAACAGAATGAAAAATTGCATAGCAACGGAAAAAGCATGAAAAGGTCAAGAAGAAAAAAAAATAAAAATTTATAAGGGAAGGACTAAGTGAAATTATGTGTGAGCACGAAACAACTAGTAGTGTTCAATCTCATTAGCCACTTCCCCAAAAATTCCTACCCTCAAACCAGGCCAAGATATAACCTATTAAAGACCTTTTGATCAGTAGATGCATGGCAAATGGATTCCTTATTTTTAGGAATTTGAGAATATGTTCAATCACGTAGATTACTGCTACATTGGTGGAATGAGTGCAGAACCCTCAAACACTGAGTGACGAAAATATGCATGTTTAGCGAGAAACATTCAAGCTGGGATTCAAATTCTTGATGAAACTGAAAAGTATTATTATGAACCTTTGCCATGAAGTTATACATGCATAGCAGTTTAAGATTCTTAAAATATATATGTGCAGATGTCTCTTTGCAGAATTCATCTTGCTTTTCTTCTGATTCATTACATTGCTGGGGACAGCAACGTTCAAATCTGGGAATTGTTTGATGTGCCGCCAGCACATAAGTAAATTCAAGCCAAAAAGAGAAGAATAATGAACTATTCCTCATCTAAAATGCAATAGTTCTTATTGTAATCCTTAAATTCCACATTCAAGAGTGTCTAACTGATTTTATGCTCAATTTCAGGAAAAACAAACAAATCTGGAAGGAAAATGAGGATTGGCCAAAGGTAAGATCCACGCTCACAGCGTGAGGTTGATGCTGAAAGCGTGGAAAGACAGAGGCATCCACGCTCACAGCGTGAGATTGACGCTGCAAGCGTGGAAAGACAGAGGCATCCACGCTCACAGCGTGAGATTGACGCTGCAAGCGTGGGATTACAGAGGCATCCACGCTCACAGCGTGGGATTGACGCTGCAAGCGTGGGATTACAGAGGTATCCACGCTCACAGCATGGATTTGACGCTCATAGCGTCAGTTATGAAAGCTACAGCTGTGCTGTCAAAGGGCAAAATTGGAATAAGAGGAAAAATTGGTCTTATAAATAGGGGGTGCAATTCTGAATGAGATACTGGTTCTTAACCTAGAGAAAGACCGTCATTGTGAAGAGAAGAGGCTGTTCTTCGTTCTTTCTTCGATCATTCTTGTAATTTACTTTCTTGTTGGATTTTATTTGAGATCAGCCATGAATATGGTTGGCTAGATCTTAGTATTGTGGTAAGGGTCATAACCCTGAATGTGAACCCCTTGTAGTTTGGATCTGATTTATATATGTTTATCTTTCTGCATATATTTTCCTTCGCTCTTCATCTCATTGTTCTTTTAGATCTGATCATTCTAATAGATCACTAGGGTTAGGATTCACAATAGGAATATTGGGATCCTAATTCCCGAACAGGAGGAAAATAGTTGTTCATGTAAGCACTAGGGATAGGCTACATGAATTGCAAACGTGAAAGATTCACCGAATTGCATGATTAACCTGAAAAGGAATCTCTAAGGAATTAGGGTTATAATAAGGTTAATAAGGTTAAGATCTCTAAGGAATTAGGTTTTAACCAATTAAATAAAAGATGGTGGATCGTTTGATCAAAGGGTAATTCATATGTAAATTTACGTTCAGATTACAAGGTGGGAATCGGACAGGTGTTCGTACTCTTACTGCAATATTTTCACAATTGTTTTTCACAACTCTTATAATTCAATCTCTCTTCATCTCTTTCTTAAGAAAACCCTAAAATACGCAATTTACTTTTTAATTTACTTTTTTGTTTTTAAACCAACAACTATTGCTACCCTCTTTTGATCCATTCAACTTAAGGGGACTGGTTATTATAGTACTTGGTCTACAATCCCTGTGGAGACAATACTTACTTATCACTTTTATTACTTGGAACGATCGGTATACTTGCCAAGTTCGCAACACTACCCAACTGCCTTGAGCATTCCTAAGGATGCCACCACACGCTGCCAAGCTCGGGTTGGTTTTAGTGGCAACATCCACGTTCATCTTCAACCAACCAACCGGCGGAGCTCTCCAATTAACCAAAGGGCGGGCAAGAGGGCTATCCGTAGGGGCAGGCTGCTTCATGTAACAGCCCGTGTTAACCCGGATTGTTAACATACTATCGTATTAAGCCATGCTTAATTAAAATGCGGAATAACTTTTTCTTTTAATTCAATTATGACGTCATTAACCTTAGCCAACTTGATTACTTAATCAATTTCATAAAATACTGCCTGTATGTAAATTGTAAGACAACTAACTGGAATACCTCATATATAAATAATACGTGAGTATCTAAAGCCACAGGACTACAACACATAGCCTGGGTCAAAAATCCTGATACTTTAATTACAACAACAAAAACGAAAGACATAACAATCATGTGGCATGGACAAACCCCTTGCTCACCAAATAAGGCACAATGCCCAACAACAGTCTCAGCAATAATATAAATAAATAAAGCGGAAAACATAACAGCAGTCAGCATATCATCATATCAACTCAGCTCGGGCCTCCTGCCACCTAAGCCCTCAACATTACCTGATCCTGAAATAAGCGTCCCCAAACGTGGGGTGAGATCTCTAACAAGAAATCTCAGTAAGACAAGGTGTCCTCAAGGAGTCTCCACCCCAAGCTCACTTACATGTGTAATATAAGTTCAAAAACAATATTTACAATATAAGTTCCAAAATCATGCGATGCAGCAATTAATCATGCCATGTGTGTTTATCAAATCTACTGGCCAGAGAAATGTAGGAATACGTCTATACCTACATGAGTACATGGACGCTACCTGCACCTCACCCACAGCCTCACCATCTTGTATGTACTACATACTCAGGCTTACCGTATAGGTGGACACCACGTGCATCTCATAAAAGCACATTGCATATAAATAGCTCAACAGCATTTCCAAAACATTAAAGCATGTAACACAGCATGCATAAACCCATCCCCATGGGACATGGTGGAACAACAAAATGGCTAAACCGAGGACACGAAAGCTTACCTTGCAAGCTAACTATCCAAGCCAAGAGTCCAACCACTCACAAGTCCACAACAGCAGTATCACAATCTGATATGGACCAATAATACATCAATATTTATGCATCACAAGCATACAACTTAAAGACTACGCCTTTCCTTTACGTTTTACGTCTTAAGGCTTCCAACAAAGCCATAAGCCCTTAATCACATGATTCAGACTTAGTTCATTAATTACAGAAGTTCAACTTCCTTAATCTTGGGTCCACAAACACCCAATAGCTTACTGTTCATACAGCACAGCTACTGTCTGCGCAAACCCAGGATATCCGGATATCAGAAGGGACATATCCGGATATGTCATATCCGGATATCACACTGACCATATCCAGATATCACATATCCGGATACACAGGTCCCATATCCGGATATCAATATCCGGATACCATATCCGGATACTGATATCCAGATATATGTTCGACAAATATCCGGATATCTCACGACAGAATGCAGTTTCTGCATTTCGTGAATATCGAACCCAAAGATCCAACTTTTAACACATGTACACGTTAAAGCATGCATTTTTAATCCATTTTAGGTTCATATACATTATACCCTCTTGTTTATTCATTAAACATGGCCAAGACATCAACTTTAAGCATCAAAACTTAAGATCAAAGGTGAGGGAACTTACCAAAGCTCAAAACAGAGCAAGGTGTGCTCTTGGAGCTCTCCCAAGGTTCCTCAACTCAGGCCATACAAGGGTGCACGAAAATGGTGCACAAGACTTGATCTTCCTACCCAAAGGTTGCTTCTTGGAGCTTCCACTACCAAGGAAACACTCACAACTCCCACTCACACAACTCAACACTTCAACCAGCCCTCAAGGATACACTCAACAGTGGCTGAGTGTGCAGCAAGCACCACCTCACACCCTCACAACCCACCCTACTATGTGTTTGTAAGAAGAAGAGAGGAAGAAACAAAGAGGAATTGGTCCAAGGCTCAAGAAATGGTGAAGGAGAAGCAATGGACAGTAGCCACCTCCCTTCAGCCACCAAAACCCACGTAGAAAAAATAGAATGCCTAGGGTTGTGTGCCTAAAATGTCTATTTATAGGCACAAGGCCACTAACGCGCAGTATTAGCCTTAATAGCAAAGTAAAAGATCTTGATCCCAAACTTTGGAATCTAGACCTACGCATTTTTCTAAGATTTGTCATATTTTTATTTTATTTTTCGGAGCACCTTTCCGGTACGCGCTTTTCCATAGCCAGTATCAGTTCTGGCATCAGATTACGTTATTTTGACTTGAAACTTGTTTTACAAGTCCTACATAATATTCTAGTAATTATCATGCATTCGTTATAATTTTCCGGGATACTTTTCCGGTACGCATTTATACCGAGTAGCAGAACCGGTATCTGCGCTTTTCTTCCGAAAAGCGACTTTCAGCATTTTTACTCATTCAGTACAATTATTTAAGCCCAATAATAATTATTAAGGTCAATTATGGAATCATTTCTTAATTATTATAATTAATTCACTAATTACCTTAATTAGCGGTGCAGGTTCTTACATTCACCCCACCTTTTTAAGGATTTTGTCCTCAAAATCAGAAACATACCTGTCTTGAAAGTCGGGATACTGTCGGAGAAGCTCATCCTCTCGCTCCCAGGTACACTCCTCAGGAGTTCTTCCTGACCATTGCACTTTGACCATCGGAATGATCTTGCTCCTCAAGCTGTTTCTCGCCACGATCGAGAATCTTGAGTGGTCCGACGGGAGTCTTTAGGTTCTTCCGAACCTCCACATCATCCGGCTGCACCACGTGCGAAGGGTCTGCTATGTACTTTCGAAGCTGAGACACGTGAAAGTTTCAACTTCCTCACTCCGAGTGCCCGTCCAACACGGGTGACAGGTGAAAGTTTCACAAACACGTGCTCACCCTCACTGAACTCCAGTGGTCGATGCTTGACATCATAGTAGCTTTTCTGGCAATTCTGTGCCTGCTTCAACTTTTCCCTGATCATCTGGATCTGCTGGGTAGTATCTTGGACAAAGTCCAAGCCGAATAGCTCTTTATCTCCAACCTCATACCAACAAGTAGGAGTCTGACACCTCCTACCATAGAGCGCCTCGTAGGGTGCCATGCCCAGACTAGCATGAAAACTGTTGTTATACGAGAATTCTACCAACGGAAGGTACCTATCCCATGCAGAACCCTGCTCCAATGTGCAAGCTCTCAACATGTCCTCCAATGTCTGGATGGTCCGCTCAGTCTGTCCGTCAGTCTGAGGGTGATAGGCGGTACTCAATCTTAACTGCGTACCAAAAGCCTCCTGCAGCGCCTCCCAGAACCGAGATGTGAACTTCGGGTCCCTATCACTGATGATACTCTCGGGCACCCCGTGAAGCCTCACAATCTCACGGACATATAGTTTGGCCAACAGCTCTGTAGTGAAGCTCACCTTCACTGGAAGAAAATGGGCAGACTTGGTCAATCTGTCCACATTGACCCAAATAGAGTCACAACCAGCCTGAGTTTTAGGCAATCCCACCACGAAGTCCATGGAAATACTCTCCCACTTCCACTGTGGAATCTCCAGAGGTTGAAGTTTACCAGACGGTTTCTGGTGCTCAAACTTCACTTTCTGACAAATAAGGCACTTGGACACGTAGACCGCTATGTCCTTCTTCATGCCCGGCCACTAAAAATTCCTTTTTAAGTCCTGATACATTTTCGTAGCACCAGGGTGGATAGTGAACCGGCCCTTATGAGCCTCTGCCATAACCTCTTCGGTCAATGGCCCTCGAGGAATAACAATCCTCTTCTGGAACAGCAGCAATCCATCCTCGTTCCAAGACACACCATCCTGGTTCTTCACATAATCAAGGCACTCTCTTTGCACTTGCGCCTCTTTAATCTTTTCCATCAGCTCATTAATCACTTCTGCTGTTTCCATTTCGAGCAGTGCGCCCCCAAACAAGGAGTTCACTCTCAAGTCTCTGAACTTTTCAATTACCTCGTAGTCGTTCATCATCAAGCTGGATAAGCTCACGGATTTCCGACTCAAAGCATCGGCCACCACATTGGCCTTGCCTGGATGATACCTCAGCTCAAAGTCGTAGTCCTTCAAGAACTCCATCCATCTTCGCTGTCTCATGTTCAACTCCTTTTGGTCAAACAGATACTTCAGGCTCTTGTGGTCACTGAATACAGCAAACTTCATGCCAAACAAGTAATGCCTCCAAATCTTGAAAGCAAAAACAATGGCTGCCAACTCCAAGTCGTGAGTCGGGTAATTCTCCTCATGAGGTTTCAACTGTCTTGAAGCGTAAGCAACCGCTTTCCCTTTCTGCATCAGCACACAGCCTAGCCCCTTTCCAGAAGCATCGCAGTATAACTCAAACTGTTCCACAGGATCAGGAAGGACTAACACAGGAGCAGTAGTCAGTCTCTCCTTCAACTCCTGGAAACACTCCTCACACTCATGTGTCCACACGAATGGAGTCTCCTTTCGGATAAGGCGAGTCATTGGTAGCACCATCTTGGAGAATCCTTCTATGAACCTCCTATAGTAGCCTGCCAAACCCAAGAAGCTTTTCACTTCTGTAACCATCTTGGGCCTCTCCCAGTCCATCACGGCCTCAATCTTGTTAGGATCAACTGCAACTCCATTAGCAGAAATCACATGACCCAGAAATTTCACCGCCTTGAGCCAAAACTCGCATTTCGACGGCTTAGCATATAGCTTTTTCTCTTTCAACACTTGCAACACAATCTTCAAGTGCTCAGTATGCTCCTCCTCCGTCTTGGAGTAAATCAAGATGTCGTCAATGAAGACGATCACAAACTGATCCAGGTACGGCTGGAATATCCTGTTCATGTAGTCCATGAACACTGCGGGTGCATTGGTGAGTCCAAACGGGATCACCAAGTACTCGTAGTGCCCGTACCTCGAGCGAAACGCTGTCTTTGGGACATCCTCCGGCTTTACCCGTATCTGATGATAACCGGACCGGAGATCAATCTTGGAATACACACAAGCACCCCTGAGCTGATCCAGCAAATCATCAATGCGTGGAAGAGGGTACTTGTTCTTGATTGTCACCTTGTTCAACTGTCTGTAGTCGGTGCACAACCGCATGGTCCCATCTTTCTTTTTCACAAAAATGACCGGTGCTCCCTAGGGAGACACACTCGGTCGAATAAAATCTTTCGCTGAAAGCTCCTCAATATGCTTCTTCAGCTCCGCCAACTCTGGCGGCGACATCCGGTATGGAGCCAATGAAATAGGCCCCACACCAGGCAATAAATCTATGGAGAACTCTATCTCCCTCTACGGTGGAAACTCAGGAATCTCCTCGGGAAACACCTCGAGGAATTCCCTCACCACAGGAATGCCAGTGAGATCCTCCTGTGTCCCACTCACCAAACCTCCCAACATGACATAGCCAAATGCCCCTGCTCTCAAGGCCCTCCTTGCCTGCAGGACTGAAATGAATGGTGAGGAACTGGCTGTGGACCCACCCGGAGACATCACCACTTTCATGGCACAGCAATCAATCATTGCACAGTTTCTGGACAACCAATCCATACCCAGAATAATCTCAAGGTTGGCCATCGGCAATCCTATCAGATCTACCGAGAAGTCACGGCCATCCCACTGAAACGCAACATCGCGATGAACAGTGGAGGTCAAACATTTTTCTCCGGTGGCGGTGGTCACCCGCATCGGTGGAGAAAGCACATCACTGGGCAACTCAAGCCCCACAGCAATAGGGGTAGCAACAAAAGAGTGCGTTGCCCCGGAATCAAACAGCACATCAATAGCTGAACCACCAATGGTAACAGTACCTCTGACCAGGTTCAGAGCTCTGTCCGACTGCTGACGATCAAGTGTGTACACTCGCCCTGTAGTGGGTGGCACGGCTGGTGCCCCAGTAGGAACCATCTGCAATGGCACAGCCTGCACTGCAGCAACTCTCGCCGTCGGGCAATCTCTGGAGTAGTGGCCCTCCTTACCACACTGGAAACAAATCAGCTGACCGGTAGAACACAGCCCAAAGTGTGACTTCCCGCATCCCGAACATCTGGGAGCAGGAGGTCTAGCCGCGTTCCCCTGAGTAGCAGTCTTTCTAAACTGGTTTGGCGCTTGCTTAGCCGCCAACTGTTTGCCCTTGCCCTTGTTTGCAAAATTTTGGTTCTTCCAGGTAGCAGAACCGCCGGTACTCTGTGGCACCTCAACCTTGGCCTTCTTGGCCCGACTCGCATGGCAGTAGTCCTCAATGTCGCGGCATTGCTGTACTAAAGCTCCGAAGTCTCTCGAAGCAAAACCAGCAAGATGTCCAGCAATGTCCTCATTAAGTCCCCTGCGGAACTTAGCAACCAAGAATGTAGGAGTAGGCCTCGCCATCCTGAAGTGTGAAAACTTCACCAGCTCATTAAACTTAGCCAGGTACTCGTCGACAGACAACGAGCCCTGTACCAACCGGTCAAACTCTCCCTGCTTCCTCTCCTGTGAGTCATATGGAAAGTACTGACCCAGAAAGCTCTCCTCGAAGAATGGCCACGTCATCACATGGCCCTGCATCTCGTAGATATGAGAAAGGTTGGTCCACCACTCATGGGCCTCGCCCTCCAGCATGTACGTGGCGAACAACAGCTTCTGCGGATCGGTACACTGCATGATCCGGAAAATCTTGTCCAGCACCTGTAGCCATATGGCAGCAGCAATGGGATCATACGATCCGTCGAAAGTAGGTGGCTTATGCTTGCGGAAAGCATTCAGCCGGCGATCGATCTCGTCACGATCCTCAGCAAATACGGGGATAGTCTGCACAGCCCCCGTCAAGTGACTGCCCTCACCCATCTGACTCTGGGTGTCCTCCTGTTGACTAGGCGGAGGTGGAGGCGGTGGAGGTGGTGGAGGACACTGGCCAGCAGCAGGACCAGCCCTCAACTCCTCCAGCATGACTCTCATCATAGTCATGTTGGCCATCCGGTTCTCCTCCAGAACCTCTGCCGTGGTTTGCCGGTTCGCATCTCGAATAGCGTCCAGCATCGCCCGGTTCGCCAACCTCGTGGCTTCCTGGTCGGCTAGTCGGGCCGCCTGCATCTCAGCCAATGCAGCCAGGATAGGATCCGATTGATCCTCGCTCGTACTAGTGTTCCTCCTTGGTGGCACCATGACTCTGCACAAGTTACACAAAGAATGAGTTGATCAGGCCCACGCCATGTGGTCACATATACATTATCATAACACACACCAATCAGAGAGAACGCAAAGTAGACACGCAATGACACATCCTAAGTTATTGCAATACATACAAGCTTTTCCCTAGAAAGTGCTCTGATACCATAAAATGTAACAGCCCGTGTTAACCCGGATTGTTAACATACTATCGTATTAAGCCATGCTTAATTAAAATGCGGAATAACTTTTTCTTTTAATTCAATTATGACGTCATTAACCTTAGCCAACTTGATTACTTAATCAATTTCATAAAATACTGCCTGTATGTAAATTGCAAGACAACTAACTGGAATACCTCATATATAAATAATACGTGAGTATCTAAAGCCACAGGACTACAACACATAGCCTGGGTCAAAAATCCTGATACTTTAATTACAACAACAAAAACGAAAGACATAACAAACCATGTGGCATGGACAAACCCCATGCTCACCAAATAAGGCACAATGCCCAACAACAGTCTCAGCAATAATATAAATAAATAAAGCGGAAAACATAACAGCAGTCAGCATATCATCATATCAACTCAGCTCGGGCCTCCTGCCACCTGAGCCCTCAACATTACCTGATCCTGAAATAAGCGTCCCCAAACGTGGGGTGAGATCTCTAACAAGAAATCTCAGTAAGACAAGGGGTCCTCAAAGAGTCTCCACCCCAAGCTCACTTACATGTGTAATATAAGTTCCAAAACAATATTTACAATATAAGTTCCAAAATCATGCGATGCAGCAATTAATCATGCCATGTGTGTTTATCAAATCTACTGGCCAGAGAAATGTAGGAATACGTCTATACCTACATGAGTACATGGACGCTACCTGCACCTCACCCACAGCCTCACCATCTTGTATGTACTACATACTCAGGCTTACCGTATAGGTGGACACCACATGCATCTCATAAAAGCACATTGCATATAAATAGCTCAACAGCATTTCCAAAACATTAAAGCATGTAACACAGCATGCATAAACCCATCCCCATGGGACATGGTGGAACAACAAAATGGCTAAACCGAGGACACGAAAGCTTACCTTGCAAGCTAGCTATCCAAGCCAAGAGTCCAACCACTCACAAGTCCACAAACAGCAGTATCACAATCTGGTATGGACCAATAACACATCAATATTTATGCATCACAAGCATACAACTTAAAGACTACGCCTTTCCATTATGTTTTACGTCTTAAGGCTTCCAACAAAGCCATAAGCCCTTAACCACATGATTCAGACTTAGTTCATTAATTACAGAAGTTCAACTTCCTTAAATCTAGGGTCCACACACACCCAGTAGCTTACTGTTCATACAACACAGCTACTGTCTGCGCAACCCAGGATATCCGGATATCACAAGGGACATATCCGGATATGCCATATCCGGATATCACACTGGACATATCCGGATACCCAGGTCCCATATCCGGATATCAATATCCGAATACCATATCCGGATACTGATATCCGGATATCTGTTCGACAAATATCCAGATATCTCACGACAGAATGCAGTTTCTGCATTTCGTGAATATCCATCCCAAAGATCCAACTTTTAACACATGTACACGTTAAAGCATGCATTTTTAATCTATTTTAGGTTCATACTCATTATACCCTCTTGTTTACTCATTAAACATGGCCAAGACATCAACTTTAAGCATCAAAACTTAAGATCAAAGGTGAGGGAACTTACCAAAGCTCAAAATAGAGCAAGGTGTGCTCTTGGAGCTCTCCCAAGATTCCTCAAACTCAGGCCAAACAAAGGTGCACGAAAATGGTGCACAAGACTTGGTCTTTCTACCCAAAGGTTGCTTCTTGGAGCTTCCACTACCAAGGAAACACTCACAACTCCCACTCACACAACTCAACACTTCAACCAGCCCTCAAGGGTTCACTCAACAGTGGCTGAGTGTGCAGCAAGCACTACCTCACACCCTCACAACCCACCCTTCTATGTGTTTGTAAGAAGAAGAGAGGAAGAAACAAAGAGGAATTGGTCCAAGGCTCAAGAAATGGTGAAGGAGAAGCAATGGAACAGTGACCACTCCCTTCAGCCACCAAGAAACCCACGTATGACCAATATGCAGCCTAGGGTTGTGTGCCTAAAATGTCTATTTATAGGCACAAGGCCACTAACGCGCGGTATTAGCCTTAATAGCAAAGTAAAAGATCTTGATCCCAAACTTTGGAATCTAGACCTACGCATTTTTCTAAGATTTGTCATATTTTTATTTTATTTTTCGGAGCACCTTTCCGGTACGCGCTTTTCCATAGCCAGTATCAGTTCTGGCATCAGATTACGTTATTTTGACTTGAAACTTGTTTTACAAGTCCTACATAATATTCTAGTAATTATCATGCATTCGTTATAATTTTCCGGGATACTTTTCCGGTACGCATTTATACTGAGTAGCAGAACCGGTATCTGCGCTTTTCTTCCGAAAAGCGACTTTCAGCATTCTTACCCACTAATTGTAATTATTAAAGCCTCATAATAATTATTAAGGTCAATTATGGAATTATTTCCTAATTATCATAATTAATTCGCTAATTACCTTAATTAGCGGTGCAGGTTCTTACACTTCACCCTAGTATTCTTGATATCTGAGATATAATTCTCGATGAACACTGCTTGGTTGGAAGGTCTGTTGGTATTAGGACCATGAATGTCTTTGTTCCTCCAGTTCCAAATACACCAGATTGAGACAATGAAAATATCTTGCCAATTTAGATGATGGGGATAGGGCGAAGACTTACCAAGGTTCTTCCTAATCCACTCCTCCTCATTAGAAATGAAGAAGTCATCTGGGATAGCATCTACGAACCAGTAGCTCCAAATAAGTAAGACCTTTTTACAATCTCTAAACACATGGGTAATAGTCTCTATTTTATTCAAGCAGAACTGGCAATGAGAAGAGCCCCCCACTTGGAAGTGTATTCTCTAGTTAAAATCCTTCCATGAAGAACCAACCAAATGAATTGCCGAATCCTTTGAGGTCCAGGCCACCTCCAAATCGTGTTCCAGATTTGGTCGTGAGAGAGGCTATCAAAACCCATTAAGGTATTGTATGCAAACTTCACAATACCTTTATGATTAATGTTAGTTCCCCACACCAGGCGATCGGTTTCATTCGCATCGGAGGGAGGCATAAAAGATCTTACCTGTTGAATGATATCTTCTGGAAGAACATTTTGGAGACATCCCAGGTTCCAATCCCCTGACTCCAAGTCGACTAAATCAGCAACAAGGGTTTCTACATTGATGTGGCCGCCACAGGGAGAAGCAAGGTCTATCAAGGGGGATCCAAGTTGAGTCCAGCGATCTTTCCAGAACTTGATGTCCCTTCCGTTTCCAATTTTCCAATGAAGACAGTTAAGCAAATTAGGCCAGATTTGACATATGTTTTTCCAGAGACAAGAGTCACCCCTTTTGGTGGATATCTGGCGTCTAAGGTCCTCATTCCTCCCATATTTACCAAGAAGAACATGCACCGAGAGATCCTTGGGTTGATAAGGATTTGCCAGACCACTTTGACCAGAAAGCTTCATTATGAATTCTAAGGTCTTGGATTCCCAAGCCCCCAGCAGATTTGGGCTTACACATGGTTTCCCAAGCAATGAGGTGGACTCTTCTTTTATCAATGCTATCTCCGCAAATGAAAGATCTTTGGATCTTTTCCATCTCACTGCAAACTGTAAGGGGAATCGAGCCATGCTGCATGTGGTAGGTAGGGATAGAGCTAATGACAGATTCAGCAAGAGTAGCTCTTCCAGCAAAGGATAACAAGTTGTTTTTCCATCCAGCAAGCCTGGCTTTAACCCTATGAATAACTGAAGCAAAGTTTCGCTTTCTACCTTTACCATGATAGAGCATGGATCCTAGGTATTTCCCCAAAGAATCTGACATCTTGAAGCCACTAGCCTGAGCAATATCTGCCTTAACAGTGGGATTAGTATTCCTCGAGAAATAGATGTTGGTTTTCTCGATACTCACCACTTGACCAGACATCTAACAGAAGCTCTTAAGGCTCCCAAGCATCACATCCAGCTAGGGCTGAAAATTCGTGTTCATGGGTCGGGTTCGGGTCGACCTGTGTCTGACACGAACACGAATAGACCCAACCCGAACACGACACGATTAACAAATCGCTTTATAAAACTCAACCCGTACACGACCCATGTATAAACGGGTTGACACGATACAACCCGAATCTGAGGGCACCCTGTATTTACACGACCCGACCCGACCCGACACGACACGACCCGACATCCCTAGTATCTCTTCTCCTTTAACATATTCAAACATCTATCTTTCTCCCTTTTATGCAACTTAACACAATCAGCCTTCACTGTGTTTCTAGTTATAATATTCAAATCCGCACGCAAATATAGAAGAAGAGCTCTAATGCCTTGCCATTCAGTAAATTGAAATGGCAAATCATGCATAATAATGGCAGCTATCAATAACTCCCTAAATTTCTCATGGTCAAATTTAGGCTCTAAACTTAAGGAGCTATTTTGATTTATAAGCATCATCTGCCCAACATCCCTAGTATCTCTTCTCACACATCCATCCAAATGTCGTTTTAAATTACCAGTGCCATATTTACTATCAGCCATGTATAATTGATCACAATACTTACATTTGGCTTGAATTTTACATCCATCCTTATTTATTGGAATGCGCTCGAAGTGTTGCCAAACCTTGGATACTAACTTTCTCGATTTCTTTGTTGGCACGTTTGTGTTTGCTGACCCGGCTATATTATCACCCTCAACATTTGCATCTTGAACATCAACCTCCCGATCCATCATTTGAGTGCTGTTTTGTGATTCAAAGTCCATCTACATGTAAAAAAAGAGAAGTTATAATATCTATTCTACAAATGAGAAAGCAAAATTCAGAAAGCTAAAAAAAAGCTGATCAAAAAGGCAAAGTACCCATGAAATAAAAGCTAATGAAAACTGAACAGAACCTCAACTCAAGTCTCCACTAAAAGGGACAGTGACGGATAATGAATTTCCAGAAATGTCAAATCTCATGGATCTTATTTGCAGTTTCTATTTTCAGTATTTCAGGACCACTGACTACATAGTATTTTATTTATTAAATATGACAAAAAATAATATTTTTATAGTTATTTTTACTCTTATCTCTTATTTTTCCAGTTTTGTGCAGATTTATGAGCTACCTTTTAACAACTTTTTCTTGCTTTTCAATTAATTTTTGTTCCATATGTCGATTTTATTTTTATTTTTAAAAAAGGATATGGCTCTTTGATTTAAAATATGGCCGGATAAGTCTTTAGTCGTTCATGGAATTTAAAGAGGATCTCCTTTTTCTGATGACAAAGTATAACGTCATTCTGTAAATGTCAAATTTAACAAACTAAATCAATAAATAGTATATCAGAATTCAGAAAGTGGCTCTTGAGATTTCCAAAAATGGGGATCGAATATTCAGGATATGAATATATGAATATTCAGGATTCAGAAAGTGGCTCACTATTCAGGATATGAATATATGAATATTCAGGATTGTTAATCTGATTCATCCATGTGAAACTGTGAATATATATAGGAAGCTCCATGATCAGGAAAATGGATCCATCAGTGCAAGATCATCTTGCTAAGGTTCTCTCTCTCTCTCCCTCCTCAGAATCCTTCTTAATTTTCTAAGGACAGATGCCGTAATTGCCACATATATATCCTAAATTTCCAAATAAAAAAATAATTGGCATGTACAGAATCAGATTTTATCTTCACTGATTAATATTTGAAATTATATATCTCAAAAACCAATTGGCCCCTAAATCAAACCCTAAACCCTAAATAAAATTGGGTTTTTTAATTACAGAATCAGAAATCCTTTACATTAGAAGCAAAAGGTAGATAAATGTCAAAACACCACAAGCAGAGGAAGAACAACAAAACCATCAGTCATACCTTGACGGAGAAAAATGATGTCCGCGTCTTTTTCTTTGGTTTGAGAAGACAACCCACCAGATTGAATTAACAGAGACGAATTTTTCCTTCTTGCATTCGATCTTCCGTTGCTACAACATACACTTTCTCTATTCTCCTCTGATTGAAACACAATATTCTGGTTATTATTGCTAAAGTTCCATGGCTGAAGAAGTGAAGCATCATCACACGGTGAAGGTCATAGATCAATGTCAAGTTAGTCCTCCTTCATCTTCTGTTCCTTCAACCTCCATTCCTCTTTCTTTCCTCGACCTCCCTTGGCTTTCATGCTCCCTAATCAAACGTATTTTCTTCTATGAGTTCCCTTATTCTACACAGCACTTCCTTCAAACCGTAGCTAGTTTTGGTTTGAGAAGGAGAAGGAGAAAAAACTTACTGAGGAGGAGAGAGCAGCGGCGCTGAAGGAGAAGGATAGAGTAAATGAAACCTAGGTATTATTTTGCCTTTTATACCATGTTTTACGGGTCAAAGTGGGTTCACGGGTTGACCCGTGACCCGACACGAATTTGGCGTGTTATTTTTTTTCCAACCCGTACACGACCCATTTATTAAACGGGTTGACCCATACACGAAAATTTCGTGTCGGGTCCGGGTCGGGTTCGCGGGTCGGGACACAAATTGCCACCCCTACATCCAGCTGACTAAGACTGGCTTCACCAAACAAGACTGGCATCACATCAGCAAACATGAGGTGCGAGATTAAAGAACCTTTCCTCCCAACTCTCATAGGTTTCCATCTTCTAGTCTTGACTGCATCAACGATGATGTGGGAGAGCTTGTCCATGCACAACACAAAGAGGTAAGGGGAGATGGGGTCTCCTTGACGGATTCCCTTTGTAGGAGAAAACGGGTCAGATTTGGAATTATTCCAAAGGACCTGAAACCGAGAAGAGGAATAGCAGGCTTTGATGATATCAGCCATAACAGGGGGGATGCCAGCTTCCAGGAGGACATTATAAATGAAATCTCAGTTTAGTCTGTCATAGGCCTTGCCAAATCAATTTTAATAGACATAAAAGCTTTCTTCCCCGACAGTCTATTCATAGCATGGGTCATCTCTTGAGCAATAATGACATTGTCATGAATGACTCTACCTGGCACAAAGCTCGTTTGAAAGGGAGAAACTAATTTGTCCATCACTGTCTTCAGCCTGTTGACCACAATCTTGGATATCGCCTTATAGAACACGTTGCATAAGGCAATTGGTCTAAGTTGCTGCACTCTATCCGGTTTGTCAACTTTGGGGATGAGCACTAGAAGAGTCTCGTTAACCTTGTTGATCTTTTCTGGGTTGGAGAAGCAAGCCTCAATGTCACTACACACTTTGCCAGCAAGAAAATCCCAGTTTCTTTGATAAAACGCAGCAGGGAAGCCATCAGATCCGGGGGCTTTATGGGGGCCCATTTGGAAGAAAGCTAACTTAATTTCCTCCTTGGATAACGGTTTACTCAACATATGTCTATCTGAGCTGTTCAGCTGGGGCCACTTATCTCCAGAACTGATCCAAATTCTACTCACTTGCTGCTCAAAAAAATAAATAAGTCATAGTAGCTAGAAGCCATTAGCTTTGAGGGAATCCTCGTTGCTGATCCAAATGCCCATGTCATTCTTCATGGCCAAGATTTTGTTTCTACGTCTACGGGTGATGGCCACAGTATGGTAGAATTTAGTATTACGGTCCCCATCCTTGATCCAAACGGCTCTAGACTTCTGGAACCAGAGTTGCTCCTCAAGTTTAATCATCTCATCCAGCTCGTGGCTCAGCTCCCCTTCAAGGTTATAACATCTTTAAGTATTTTTCTTTTCTTTTAAATATTACAAAGACTAATTTGTGGTTTACATTTATCATTTAACATGACCAGAATAATTTCTACCCATAATATTTTATGGGACCCGCAATTTTTAAAGCAAAAAAAAATCCTGACACACAAAACGAATCTCTATAACGTAACAGGATGACCTTTCCTACTATATAAGTGTTATAAAACCACAGTAGTTTTTGTTGGTAGTGTTATATTTATGTTATATTTATAGAGCAGGCGGCGTGGGTATAGGGTTTGATAGAAGAGAAAGATAGGTTAAGGGGTTAGGAGAAGGAGAGGATGGCAAAGTTCAATGTGGTGCAGAAGCGAAGGAGAGCTCTAATAGCTGAGAAGAAGAGACAGAATCACGGTGAACCTTTCACCGCCAAGCTCAAGCTCAAGAAACAACCCCTTCCCCTTTCCGGCAAACGCAAGCGCAAACTCTTCAAAATATGGCGTCGGGTACTCTCTCTCTCTCTCTCTCTCTCTTCGTTGTTGAACCTGAAAAATTTGCTTACTTTCTTTTGCTCTTGTGTTTTCCCTTTTCAATTAACTGAAGGAGAAAAAGAACGCCTTACAGAATGGCTTGGTAACCATGGAAGACGTGCAAATGACTGTTGCTGAAGGTAACCGCCAATCATTCTCTGATTATTCTGTCTGTGACTTTTCACTCAAGGAATGCATAATTTTATTTATAATGTGATTTTTTTTATTTTTTATTTTTGGCCTAATTTTTGAGTGTATGTTTTTCATGGACCAAGCTAAAAGCAGAATACATGTTTGATGAATTTGTTTAAGCTGATATTGTTTGATTTTGCGAGCAGGGGAAACCAAAGATAGCCGTAGATCTTCAGGAAAATTTCACTTGAAGAAGAGCTTGAAACTTAAACAGCTGAAGCGCAAGGGTAATTTTCATGCTTATAATTTCTTGTTCTATCTTGGACTATGTTCTTTATGAGTACCAAGTTTGGAATTGGGATTCATCTACCAAAAAGTATTTTATTTTATATATAATAAAGCCTTCAAGTAATGAAAACTAGGTAAACTTCATTTACATAATAACATACCAGCCTCCAAATTTCCACAAGTCTCATAAAGAATATTCAACGTTATTAACAATGTTGCACACATCAAGCTAGCAAAAGATGCCTAAACTCTACTGCTAAGACCAACAGTGTAAATGCGATCATCTCTGTACTCATTATCAATGAAGAAAGTAGCTTGCATACCTGTCTCAGTGTCTCATCAAGTGAAACTTTGGCAATCTCAAGAATGCTAGTCCTGTTGTCAAATGTCAACCATGCCATGCCTCAACAAATGTCTTTCATTTTGCTCTCACCATCGTTATAGTTGTCACTCGTTCTTGACTACCTAATAAAAGAGAAACAATACTTACTTCCCCCTCCCTCATAACGGAGTCCTTGCACTTGGAGTTCAAAATCGGGAACCCCCTATTCCATGCAAAGTCTTCAATTCCTCCTAGACATTCCTTGCTAAGTCAATGGCTCTCATCACCTCTTTGGGGTCATGGGGTCTGACTCTTCATTTCACATTGTGATGCAGATCACCCAAGAAATATCCCAACAATTGATCCCAGTTCAAATCAAATCAGGGGTCTTTTTTTATGCAAGAACCTGAACCAATTTACAGCATTGCCCTCCATAGTAGTAAAAGCCAGTTGCACCTTCCCTGTTGGCTCTCTTCCTTTACTGTCCAACACAAGGGATCCATCCCATCAAAGGAGGGTAACTCTACTTTATGTGCCCAAGAACAGGCCTATGTGCCATTGGAATCCATCCCACTTCCTTTACTGTGCTCCTCGACCTGCTTGGTCAAATGGGGCTGAGCCTCCTTGCAAGTGAGTTGTTCCTGGGTAGCCTCATCCTCTTGTTTGACACCCGGTTTCTGCATCCACCGACCAAGGAGCTGCTTAATGCTGCCAGTACCCTCCACTCCACTTTCTTGACAACTGCGAGCTATGAGCTTGCCACCTTCTTGAGGAATTGTACTGAGCTCTCCAATGCTTTGATGCGAGACTCCATTGCATCCACGAGATGATCCCGCAGGTGGGAACAAACTGATAGGCTCTCTGGTTAGGTGTGACAGGAATTGTAAAAGAATAGGAAAGAGAAAGAATGATGTCTGTATTCTGAAAATGGGGATTACAAGAATAAGAATCCTGTTACAAGGGTTGTCCCGTTCTCCCAACTGAGAATCTCTCAGTTTCAGTTATTTCCCCCGAAAGATCCCTTCCCATTAATATTTCCCATTTTTAACTACTTAACTGCCAATGTAACCACCTCTTACTAACCCATTAAACCCTACTATTTATTCCTCCTAGAATATACCCCTCCAAACGTTATTCTCCTAATTAAAAGTTGGCTCATTGAGTGTGTAACATAGGATATCTTAATGCAACTATGTAGAATTTTGGCGATTGCATTTGTTGGACTTTGTAATATGTAGTATGCTGAGAAGGTTTAGCAAATGAGGAACTTAGGAGTAGGAAATAGTCGTCATGTCCTTCAGTGTTTCTTAAAAAGTTTATGTTTAGAAATTTTTGACTGATACATGTTTTCCATATCGGAGTATAGGACATATTAAAAAGATAACCATAAACTTGTTTACAAAGTATTTTGCGTTCTAATGACTAATATGTTCAATGGATATTTGTGGTGGTATCGTACAGGAAAGAACAATAAAAAACCAGATGTGCCCGGTGCTGATATTTTGGCTGATGCTATGGTGGAATAAATATGTCAAGTTTTAGTATTCTACGCACTTGATCCTTGTGTTGTCGAGTGGTGACTGGAGCTGACAGAAAATGCATGGAGGTATTTTATGATCTTTTGCTTGGTAGGTAGGGCGATATAGAAGAGGGGAAATATCGGATGGTATAAGATTTTGTAACCCTTGGATTGAGTGATTGATAGACTCCAGCAGATATTTTCATTTTTATTTATTAACCTATATTGGCGAATGAAATCAGATTAGAATATATAGAAAATGCTATTTTATATCGTGACAATAAACATAACCCGGCAATTGAAAACCAATTGTAAATGACCCTCCAATCCAGATGAGGGGAAATAGCAATGACAAGTATTGGATAGACACAGTATTAAGCAGTTTGTCCACTGCATCAGTAAGAAGTGACATTAAGTTTTATATTTTTAGATTTTGATATTTCGAAAAAATAGTTCTTGTCAAATCGAGTTTTCTTTTCAGTGCACCAACTGACTTTACATCATGTCTAGGAAAAATTTCCTCTCATATTGTAGGGACTTTGTGCGAGAAGTGTGCGGTCAGAGGATTTGTTTTTTGTTTAAAGAAATTAAGCTAAAATGGTTATCTTCCTAGTAGGCATCGAAAATAAATGTTTGTTTTTACGTAGAGACCCTCCCCACTCCAAAGTCCAAACCCATCTTGAAAAAAATAAGAATCAGCTTTTCTTTTTACCTTTTCCTTCTTTTTGTCGTATAATTGATTTGAAATCTTTGACTGAAGAATTATAGCTGCAAATCTACAGATGTTTCTGCTTCAATTGACTCGTAGTATTGTTTAAACCAGCGATACACTAATGTAATAAGTTAATAATGGGTTATAAGAGTTATGTTCTATAGCATCGGGTTTTGTCGTGAGACACCTCCCGACACTTCCCAACACTTCAACACGCGTTATAAAAATTCAAAAAAAAATTTCAAAGGTTGCGTTGCGTTGAGTTTTAATTCTAGTTATTATATTCGTTGTACTGCGATTATCATTTTATTGAGTTTAATATAAATATTTGTGATATTTTGTTTCTTTGCAAAATTCATGAATATTTAAGTTTAGATTCATTTTTTTGTTAAATTTTGGATATTAAATATAATATACACTACATAAATTAAAAATATTATTTAATATCAAAACGTGTCCTAACGTGTCGAAATCTAACATTTTTTAGAATTAATGTCGGAGTGTCATGTCGTAACGTAATAGTGTCGGTGCTACATAGGTTATGTTTTAGGAAAAATGATTATATTATTTTATAGAGATTTGTTTTGTATGTCGGAGTTTTTTTTTTACTGCAGGTCCCACAAAATGTTGTATGTGTAAGAAATTTTTTCTGATCATGTTAAATGATAGATGATAAACTCATTAATAATTAGCTATACTCTAACAGTGTCGGGAACTTATTACTTTTTGGATAACAACTTATGCGGGATTTTCTGATCCCTTCTACAATAATTAACCAATTTTTCTACTCCACCTCTAAAAAGGGTTTTATGTTTATTATGTTGTAGGAAAAGTGATTGTGTAATGTTATTGGGGTTTAGTTTTGCGTGTCATATTTTTTTTATTTTAAAATGTATGGCCTCACAAAATGTTGTTTGTGTAGAAAAGTTTATTATGTTATGTTAAAGGAGGAAATGAAAACCCAAATAAAAAACCCTTTATTAGTAAACCGTCTATTTTTTCTTTTAGAAGTTTCCGGATAAAGTTTAAATTACCTTTAATGTGATATACTCTAATTAATTTTTTTTTTTTTTTTTGTTATCTCATATTTTTCGTGTGATCTTTTTTCACCTAAGTCAATATAATTAAATGATTAAACCGTAATAGATCAAATGATAGATGATTTTTGCTTCAAAACTAACACAATGTAGACAGTGAACATCCCTAATTCTAGTCCTTGACAGATTGCATGATAAAATATTTTCGAAGATTAATGTGATTATGTGTGTATATATTATTTGACCGTTTGGGGGCATTACCATGTAAATTTTACACGCTTGATATGCTCTTAGTTATTTTCCAGTAGGGGGTGTTTAGTTCTCTGAACTGCCCCCGCATAATTGCTTTTATACTTTTCTAATTTTTTAATGAGTTTTGCCGGTTTCTTCTTGGAGAATTCATTAATTTTTTTTCCCTCTTCAAGTTTCAGTGGGGACCTTGCGAGTTCTCAGTCATCCAAGGATCTGGATCCTCTCATGTGAAAAAAATATATGACATGATCATGTGAAAAGTTATAACCATACAAAGGTGGATCGATAATAATAAAAGAAAAGAGAAAAAAATATCAAATAAGTAGTTCGTTATTTGTTTTTATGATTGTAATCTTTTCACATGACCATATCATATTTTTGTATGTGTTCCATCATCCAAAGCCATTAACCCTTAAAATAATATTAATAAATTTTTCAAAAAAAATTGTGGAACTCGTTAAATAAATTAAGATGTTGTTTGGAACCTTTAAGGTGTTGTTTGGTAAGAGGAATTTTTTGGGAATACTGAGAAATGGGGTGAGAAAATTATTTTCCCAATATTTGGTAGGAGAAAAAGTAGAAATAATCTTAACATGAGGGATTCCCAATTGTAAATACCATCCAATCCATGATAATATTTTTTTCCCATGCGGTGGGAAAGGATTTACACCTCTATTAGATGAAAATACCATGTGAAATTGGGGTCGTTTAGCTTTTCGTTGCTTAAACATGCAAGGTGAGGATTGATTGGTGTGAGCAATATGAGGATTCAATAATGGCAAGCCTGCAAGAGGAAGAATAATGAGCTGGAATTTTTTGGTGGGGTTTTCAGTTGGGTATCTCCGTAAATCAGTTCGTGTCCATATTTGCATCTTCAAACTCATACTTCAGATTCATTTTTTTCTTGGTGTCTCATATTCCGTAAGACATTAATTTGGGATGGATGATGATATATGTAGTTGCAAATAATAGGCAGAGAGCATCTTCTTTTCCTGTTCTCTAAAGGAGAAAATCATGAGTTGAATGGTTCACAAATAGTGGATTCTCATTCTTTTTGACAACATTTCTTTGGATTGAAAGAAAAAAGGGTATGACGGTGTGAAATAGCTCTGCGGTAACCCTGATATCGGATTGACAGAGATAGGGAAAAGGGAATCCAAATATATATAGAGAGAGATGGCTAAGGTCAAACGAAGGCTGAAAGAGATTCAATATTCATGAAGGGTAATTTTGTGATATCGGTTCAATTTTTAGTAATATTTTACCATCAATCAAATACAGTATCAGAAAAATTAACATAATATTTCCGAGAAAATTTTGCCTTGCCAAATAATTCTTTAGTAATATTTTTTGGGAAAAAAATTTCTTATCATATTTTCGTAAATTATGATTTTCAGCTAAATTTTTTTTTTTACTTTACCAACACTCGAGAGAAAATTTTGAACCGACAAAAACACCTAACAAGGCATTTGGTTCAGGGTTTCTTAAAAGTTAGCCATGCATCTCAATGTGTCATTTTTGGACTTCCTTGTTTGGTTGAAGTTTTTTAAAAAATTAGCTATGCATCCATTTTGCTTGGCCATCTACTTTGGTGTGAAAAATACTCTTGAAAATACCTCTTCCAAGGTGGTATTTTCAAGTTGCCTAGGCTAATGGGAGAAAGAGGATGACTCTTTGACCACCTTAGAGTCACTCCTCTTTATAATTACGAATTTGGTATATGTTTCGCTGATATTACCACATGGGGTCTTTAAGTGCCGCGGGGTGCCCCAGCGAATCTAAATCTCGCCCCCTATACCCTGCGGCACTCATTTAAATCTATAATTAATTTTTTTTAACCCAGTGTCGCTCACCCTTCCTTGCGGCACTCATTTTAAAATATTTACTTTATTTCAATCAGCATAGTGTCGCCCTCATCTGCATGCAGAACTCATTTAAAAATGTCCAACAGCTCTCTAATAATAATTTGTTTTTTTAACAGTCAAGTGCCGCCGCCCACCCCCAGGGAACTCAGAAGGTGTACGTCTGTGAGCCCCATCTCCTCCCCCCTCATCCTTCTCTTCCACCCAATTTGAGTTTTCCACCGTCTGTAATTCGCCCCTCTGTTCTGTCTCTTTCAAAAAAAAAAAAAAAATTCACGGGACCCAAAAGTAAGAGTGGGTAAATTGAACAAAGTGTTTTTCTGTTCCAAATTATGTTTAAGTAGTATAATCTTCTGTCTCTTTCATTTGTTAATGTTCTTCTTGTCTTATGCAGGGCAACCAAAGGAAATGTCTTTTTCTTTCAAATAATTTTTCGCGCTTAGAGGCAGTTAGCAACAACAAAATTGGGTTTAAGTTTTTTTTTTTTTTTTGAATATACCTTTGTAAGCTTTCAATACACTTTGTTGCAACCATGTAATGAGTCTTACTGTCGTTTTCCTTTGTAAGCTTTCAATGCACTTTGTTGCAATCATGTATCAGCAGCGCAAACGGAAAAACCAAAGAAGATGCAAATGGAAAAAAAGAAGACAGAGAACAATGTTCAGATCTGATATTTTTTTATAAATGAAAGCGAGAGAACACAACAATCAGATAAGGTGGGGCGATTCTGAACAAAAAAATATACACTATCAGTTCCCGTGGGGGATGGGTGATGGGTTCCTTTTTAGCATAAAAGGATAAGCTTTACGTTAAACTTAAAATAAAATGAAACTGCAACAAGTCTGCCTTCATTTTAATAATAAATCCCCTTTAATAGAGAATACAATCAAGTTCCACTACTTAAAATCCCATTAAAAACGGATCCTGCTAACAACGTGGAAAATGAAAAATAACTGCTTAATTTAAATTATAAAGAAAACAAATAAACGCTTAACTTAAATTACAAATAAAACAAATTAAAGGCTGAAGTCAGTTTTTAATAGCTGTGCCCATCACGTAGTCGGATAAGTGGGTAGGTGGTTTACGCGTACGTGCCTGACGTGGGTCTGCTGCTATAGGACTTCTATCATTCCCCTGTCCTTCAAAAGGAACTTGGTCCCCAAGGTCCTCGAGCTCTGCATCAGGAAGAGCTGGTAAGTCCGAGTGTGTTGGTTCTCCATGAAATGGCTTGAGCAATGATACATGGAACATCAGGTGCATGCGTGAAGTAGAGGGTAAGGACAATTTATATGCAACTGACCCAATTTTGTCTAGCACCTGAAAAGGGCCATAATAGCGTCGGGATAACTTATAAGACTTCTTTTTTGCTAAGGATTGTCGCCTATAAGCATGTAATTTGACCAATACCCAATCTCCAATAATGTAAGTACGGTCTGTTCTACGAGTATCAGCATGAGCCTTCATTCGCTGCTGAGCGCGTTTCAGGTTGTCTTTGAGTAAGCCTAAAAGAGCATCCCTGTCTTGTAAAGCACGATCTACATGTATATCAGTAGAGCCACCATAAATATAATCATGTATTGAGGGTGGTGGTCGGCCATATAGTGTTTCAAAGGGAGTCATTTTAGTTGAGGAGTGGAAATTGGTGTTGTACCAATACTCGGCCCAGTGTATGTACTTAGACCAAGATGAGGGCTGGTCCATTGTGAAGCTTCTAAGATATTGCTCGAGGCAACGGTTGACCACTTCACTCTGCCTATATGTTTGGGGGTGATAAGCAGAACTCATTAGGAGCTTGGTGCCTTGTTGTTTGAAGATTTCTTGCCAAAAAGAACTGAGAAATATTGAGCCTCGGTCGGTGGTTATACTCTTTGGTATGCCGTGTAATTTGCCAACATGAAGAACATAGGCTGTGGCGGCTATGTGTGCTGTGAAATGGGAAGGCATTGGGATGAAATGAGCATATTTGGAAAGTCGATCAACAACGACCATGTTGGAGGATTTTCCATGGGAGGGTGGAAGGCCAGTGATGAAATCCATGGTAACATCATCCCAAACACGCTCTGGTATGGGAAGTGGTTGGAGAAGACCCTGTGGTGTTGTAGTGGCATACTTGGTTTGTTGGCAAACAAGGCAATTGCGGACCCAACTTTTGATGTTTGTCTTCATCTTTGGCCAATAAAAACCTTAGCTTAAACGACGTAGAGTCCTGTGGAAACCAGAATGTCCACCAATAGGGCTAGTATGGTGCTCGTGGAATGTATCTTTGCAAAGTGGGGAACCAGAGGGAAGGTAAATCCTGTCCTTAAAAAAAAGGAGACCATTAGTGATATGGTAATGAGGATATGCAGAAGGATTGTTGCTTACTGCTGTCATGAGGGCACTGGTGGTAGTGTCATGCACGATCTCTGTTTTGATGCAGTGGGACAGATCTGGAATGGGGACAGAGAATGCATGAAATGCTGGATCCGGGCAGCGAGATAAGGCGTCAGCTGCCCCATTGGTCTTGCTAAGCTTGTAGACAATGCGGTACTGGAAACCCATTAATTTGTAAAGCCATCGTTCTTATTCTGGGGTATGGATGGACTGGGTGAGGAGATGTTGCAGACTATAATGATCGGTGTGGATGATGAACTCACGTCCTAACAAATAATGGCGCCACTTGTGCACCGCTTCAGTAATCGCACAAAGCTCATGGACATAGGTAGATGCAGCATGAATCCGAGGTGAAAATAACTTGCTATAATAAGAAAGTGGGTGTCCATGTTGACTCAAAACCGCGCCTAAAGCAGTACCAGATGCATCTGTGTCGATACAAAATGGTTCTATGAAATCTAGCATCTGGAGAACAGGTGCGTTGGAGAGTGCATTTTTTAGGGTGGCGAGAGCTTGGTCATGTGCATCTGTCCAATGAAAAGCATTGCAGCACAACAAGGAGGTTAGTGGAGCAGCCAAGGAAGCATACCTTTTAATGAAACGACGGTAATAACCAGCTAAGCCGAGAAAAGCCCGTAGTTGTGTGGTAGTCCTCGGTGATGGCCACTCCAAAATTGCGGTAATCTTAGCCTGGTCAACTGAGATACGCTTGGTAGAGACAATGTGCCCCAAATAATTTATAGATTCTTGACCAAATGAGCATTTTGCAAGCTTGATATGGAGGCAATTTTTGTCCAACACGGAAAACACTTGCGCGAGATGTTCCAAGTGTGCTTCCCAAGTCGGGCTATACACAAGAATGTCATCGAAGAAGACAAGAACAAATCGACATAAAAAGTCTGCAAAAATGGAGTTCATTGTTGCCTGGAATGTAGAAGGAGCATTGCAAAGACCGAAGGGCATAACACGGAACTCATAGTGACCTTCGTGTGTCCGAAAAGTAGTTGCCTTGATGGAATCAGGATGCATGCGAATTTGGTGGAATCCAGAACGAAGGTCTAGCTTGGAGAAAAAGCGAGAGCCATGAAGTTCATCAAAGAGTTCATCAATAGTTGGAATTGAAAATCTATCTTTGATGGTAATGGCATTAAGGGCTCTGAAATCGACGCAAAAACGCCAAGTGCCGTCCTTTTTGCGGACAAGGAGGATAGGAGAACTAAAGGGACTTACACTTGGTTGGATGAGACCATCATTCAGCATAGTCTGCACTTGGCGTTCTATTTCTTGCTTCTGAAAATAATGGTACCGGTAGGGCTTAACATTCACTGGGTTGGATCCTGGTACAAGCAAGATGCGATGATCTTGTGGTCTGTGTGGTGGCAGATTCCTAGGAGGTTGGAAGAGGTGTGGAAAAGGTAGAAGGAGTTGGTGAATATCAGGATGGAAATGTGGTATTGGAGGGGTGGCAGTGGTTGGGGTTATATCAAGTTGGTATAAGGAGGAAATAGAAGAGGTGACCAACTGGCGATGAATTGTTGGTGAGCAAACTTGAGTGGATGTGGGGGGTTGTGGAGCCAATAAGGGTGATGGGTTCTGAGTTGAGGGTGAACGAAAGTGTGAGATGACGATAGTCAAAAGTGACTGGGCTGAGTTGGCTGAGCCATTGAACTCCAAGGACGACGTCGGCACCATGGACGGGAAGGACATATAAATCAATATGAAAGAGATGACCTGCAAGATAGAGTGGCACCGAGAGGCAAACGCCAGAACAGGGTAAGGTTTCACCATTGCCAACTGTGACATTGAATGTGTGAGCAGTGTCCATAGGGAGATGAAGATGGTGGGCCAGGCGTTGTTGTATGAAATTGTGTGAGGAGCCTCCGTCAACCAATACTTGAATTGTAGTGCCAGTAATGCTTCCTTCTAGGCAAAGTGTACGAGGGGAATTTTGACCAGAAGAAGCATGAAGAGAGATATCAAGGACCTCAGAGTCGGTGGGGTTTGTGATCTCGGTTTCAAGGAAAGAGGTGTCATGGTTGTCAGGGTTGTCATGGTTATCATCACCGAGAAGAAGAAGAGTGGATGGGTTTTTGCATTTGTGGCCACGAGAAAATTTCTCGTCATAGTTGAAACACAAGTTTTGTTCACGTCGGGCTTTCATCTCATCAACGGTCAGTTTACGGACGCCTGGAACGGTGGTCTTGGTGTGGGGGTGTTGGTGGAAGCAGTGTGGGGTTGGTGAGGTGATGAGGAATTTTGGGGACGATAGGAATGGTCAAAGAGTTTTTCTTCCTGCAATTTGGCTAGGCCTTGGGCTTCAATGATGGTTTGGGGTTGAAGGGCTTGGACTTCACGACAGATAGGAGGTTTGAGACCGGAGATGAAATTGCGAAGAAGGAATTCTGGCGGTAAGTGATTGGTACGGTTGGCAAGGGATTCATATTTGGATATGTAGGCTGAAACAGTACCAGGTTGTTAAAGTTTGGCAAGGGAGCCCATGTGGTCTGTATAAGGGGAATCACCAAAACGTGTATCTAAGGCTTGAATAAAGTATTCCCAACTTTGGAAAGGACAATTAGTATTCATCCATTGGAACCAAGCTAGTGCGGGACAATCCATATGAAAGAATGCAATCTAGAGTCTTTGGGATTGAGGGGTTTGATGAAAGTCAAAAAATTGAGAGGCTTTAAATATCCAGCCCAAGGGATTATCACCGTCAAAACGGGGAAAATCAAGGCGAAAGGGTCTGGGTTGAACAACTGGGGGAAGTTTGGAGGAGGTGGAGGGGGAGGTGGTGGTGGTGGGGAGTTGGTTGTGGTATGGGAGAGTTGGTCAAGGCGCCATTAGAGAGGTGAGGGTGGTGTGGATATCATTAAGACGTTGAACAGTGTCGTTTGATTGGTCAGTGATTTCAGTAATTTGATGAGAGGATCTGGTAGAAATGTCACGTAGTTGGGCGATTTGTGTGAGGGCTTGGTTAGAATTTTCAAACAGTTTGTGGATTTGAGTGGCTTGAGTTTCTTGTGTCTCTTCAAGTTTCCTAAACTGTGTACCTTCAGCCATTGGGATGAGGTTAGGAAAAATGGAAAAGCAAGGAGAGGGGAGTGTGCTCAAGGAAAGCACCAAATGATGGGTTCTTTTTTAGCATAAAAGGATAAGCTTTACGTTAAACTTAAAATGAAATGAAACTGCAACAAGTCTGCCTTCATTTCAATAATAAATCCCCTTTAATAGAGAATACAATCAAGTTCTACTACTTAAAATCCCATTAAAAACGTATCCTGATAACAACGTGGAAAATGAAAAATAACCGCTTAATTTAAATTACAAAGAAAACAAATAAACGCTTAACTTAAATTACAAATAAAACAAATTAAAGGCTGAAGTCAGTTTTTAATAGTTGTGCCCATCACGTAGTCGGATAAGTGGGTAGGTGGTCTACGCGTACGTGCTTGACGTGGGTCTGCTGCTATAGGAGTTCTATCAATGGGCGGCACTGAATAAATTATTATTTGTTGACTGCCGATAGGGGGTGCGTGCGGCACTCAATCGGGGAAAAAAAAAATTCAACCAAACGTGTCGCCGGGATGGGAGGGCATCACTTGGAGCAGCTGGAACCGCGCGCTCAAAGACCCCAAACCGTAATTTCATCCAAATGGATACCAAATTCGTAAATTTAAGTAGGAGAAACTCCAAACCGGTCAAGCACCCGAAAGAGGACACATGTGAATGCCAAAAATACCCTCTTCTATTAGACAATAATGTTTGCTACAAGGGTTATTTTGTAATTTGAAGTTATTTCTCCATATATATTTTATCTCAAACCAAACATAAACTTTATATATTTTATTTAATTTGCCCGATAAATTTTTTCTAACCAAACAATTTTTTTTTATATTTTTCTACCAATCTCACTTTCCAACAATTTATCTATCAATTATATTTTTCTAGTATTCAAAAAATTTTCCCTCAACCAAACGCCCCGAAACATGCCTGGTCTTATTCTTTTTTCTCAAAACGTCTTATCATGTCTCCATTTTCTGTTTGTGACTTTGTGTAAAAGGTTTTATGTTTATTATGTGGTAGGAAAAGTGATTGTGTAATGTTATAAAGATTCATTTTGAGTGCCATATTTTTTTTTGTTTTAAAATGTGTGGGCCCCACAAAATATTATGTGTGTAGAAAAATTTATTGTGTCATGTTAAAGGATAAAATAAAAACCCTTGTGTAAATAAAGTCAGCTAGTTCCGCCGTTTAAGGCAAAGTGACTGTACTGAGATAATTTTTATTTTTTAAAAATAATGCTGTTGTTTGCACGTGGAATCTAGAATGCACCGACACGTTAAAATTTTGAAAATTTAGGTGTTGGACACGTGTCCGACACGTGGTCAACATTTGGGGACACACGGTCAACTCTCCGACACGTTCCGACACGTTTTTTCGACACGCACTCAACTTTTTAGGACACGTGGTCAATGCTAGGACACGCTGGGACACGTTTTTGTTTTTTTTTTAAATCTTAATTTTTTTTTAATCTTAATTTTTTTTTTATAAACAATCTTAATTTTATTTTGTTAAGTAAATATAAAAGAAATAATTTATAAATTGATTTTTTTCTGTTATGAAATTTGACTTGAAAAATTAACAAAGTATGAAAAATTACTTATATTTATATTTATGTTATGAAATTTAAATATTTGATTGATTATATGACTTATTATGAACTCTTATATATATTAAATATAAATTATATTATATATATTAAAAATTTATTTAATATCAAAACGTGTCCCAACGTGTCGAAATATGATATTTTTTAGAATTAACGTGTCGTGTCGTGTCCTGTGTCCCGTGTCCGTGTCTGTGCATCATAGCCTGGAATATTAAGGTCGCACGCTAGCAAGATATAAGATTATATTTTGAAAAAAATTAACAACAATTCCCAAATAAAAAAAGGAAACATATTTTTATATTAAATGCAGATAAGTTATCTGCATTTAGTCATAAAACGACGTCGTTTTATTATTAAAATCTTAAAAAATTATAAATATAATACTATTATAATCTTGAAATAAATTAAAATTACAAAAAAAAGACGTCGTATTGAGCTTAACTTATATGCAGTAATGGTAGAAAAAGTAAACCCATAAAAAATAAAATAAAAATTAACTTCAATTAAATCGTAGTAAATTTTATAATTAAATTACGAGAAGAGAATGCAATTGTGCATTCAAATTTATAAGAAGTTTGAAACGGGATTATTTTGACAATAATTTTTTTTATTTAAAAAATGACATTACATAATTTCAAAAAAAAAAAAAAAATGACATTACAAATGGTCTCTTTGATGCCGATTAAACAAAGAAGAAGAAGAAGCAAATATATATATATATATATATATATAGGGTTTATCACGTATCATTTAACATTTAATATGACCATAAAAATTTTCTTATACACACAATATTTTGTGGGATTCGCGGCAAAAAAAAATTCCGGCACGCAAAACGAACAAATAATTTTCTTATATATATCATTTAACATGATCACAAAAATTTGCATACACACACAACATTTTATGGGGCCCGCAACAAATAAAAAAAACTCCGGTACGCAAAACGAATCTCTATAACATAACACAATCACTTTTCCTACAACATAACTCTTATAAAACCCACCCGATAAAATGTTGTGTGTGTATGCAAATTTTTGTGATCATGTTAAATGATATATATATATATATATATATATATATATATATATATATATATATATATATATGAGGTAAACATTTCTCAAGCAGCTCCGGCTAGCCCCAAAACTACGTCGTTTTGATTAATGAAGGATATTTATGTAATTTCATGTGAATTAATGAAGGGTATTTCAGTAAAATGTATATAAAAATTACAATAACACTCTTCATTAA
The DNA here is from genome assembly GCA_032173675.1 of Gastrolobium villosum. NCBI lineage: Eukaryota > Viridiplantae > Streptophyta > Magnoliopsida > Fabales > Fabaceae > Gastrolobium > Gastrolobium villosum. The sequence continues at coordinate 37,437 of JAVKPL010000864.1, forward strand.
TTCACCTAGAATTACATAAACATCCTTCATTAATCAAAATGATGTAGTTTTGGGGCTAGCTGGAGATAAACTTATCTCAAGCTGTTTGAGAATATATATATATATATATATATATATATATATATATATGGGTTTTATAAGAGTCGTTTTGATTAATGAAAAGTGATTGTGTTATGTTATGAAGATTCGTTTTAGTAATTTTATTTATTTTTTTTTTTTTTTGCTTTAAAAATTGTGGGTCCCACAAAATGTTGTGTGTGTAGGAAAGTTGTTGTGGTCATGTTAAATGATAGATGTAAATCCCTATATATATATATGGTAATTCAAAATTTGGAAGCTCTCTCCATTCAACAATCACACTCTTAGCCTCACTATCTTCTTCTCAAACGAACAATGGAACCTCCCTTTCTCAAACTTGTAATGCTCAAAGGTCCACGACAAGGCGAATCCCTTGAATTCCCACCCGGATCCGACATCCGAATCGGTCGGGTCGTCCGTGGCAACACCCTTCCCATCAAGGATACTGGCATATCCTCCAAACACCTCTCCATCCAAACTGAATCAGGTAAATGGGTGCTCCGAGACCTCGACTCCTCAAACGGCACCGTTTTTGACGGCTCCAACATCCCTCCTCACACCCCCTTCTACCTCCACGACGGCGCCACCATCAAGATCGGAGAGCTCACATCCATCCACGTCATCCTCCTCGACCATCAAGAGTTGTACCCGAGCATGCGCGGTCCAACCGGGTCCCAAGTCGACGCGGTTGAACCGGGTCCGATGGGTGAGAGCTCTGATGCACCGGTTCCGAAACCAGCGCGTGGAAGAAGGAAGGGTTTGAAGGGCAAAGTTCAGATTCAGAGCATCGACGAAAACGTTAGCGTAAATGTTGGCAACGAATCTGTGTATGTGGATCGACCCGCGAATACGCGGGCAACCCGAAATTCGAAGAACAAGGTTGCAGCGTCTGATTCGAAGGTGGAAGAACCCAAGAATACCCGGGTCACCCGGAATACGAAGAATAAGCAAGGCGTAGTTCAAATTTCTGTTTCGGATGCTCCGGTGGAAGAACCCAAGAATAAACTGCGGACCCGGAATTCGAAGAAGAGGAAGCAGAGTGCGATTGAAGTCTATGATTCGGATGCTCCGTTGGAAGAACCGAACAATAAACGGGTGACCCGAAATTCGAAGAAGCAGAATTGTCCTAACAATTCAAGCTTGGAGTGTAGAGTGGAGAATGTTGAGGCGAAGAAAACGAGGGCTGGTACCAATAGGAGGAAATTACAGGAAGAGAGTGCTGAGTTGGAGGAGGCTAAGGTTGATGATGGTGGTGTTAAAGATGGAGATGAAGATGGCAATGGGAAAGAAAAGGAGAATTTGAATGGAGATACGAATTGCCCTGATTTGGAGAAGTTGAGTCTTGGTGAGTGGTTTGATTTCTTAGAAGTTCACTTGCCAAAACAGATAGTCGATGCAACTGAAGAGATTATTGATTCCATGAGACAAAATGCTGAGAAACTCCGCGAGTACATCATAATGCACAAGAATGACAAGAGTGTAACGAAATGCTCGTGAAAATGTTAATTTCCTGTTGATTTTACAAGTTTCTTTCACTTGTTTGTTTCTACGTATGGTTAGTAACATAAACCATGGTCTTGAAAATTTTAACTCCTGCTGTAAACGCTGTATTATATGCAATAGGTTTGTAGCGAATCATCTATTATTTAAGGTTGTTAATGGTTTTTGCTATTCTTAGTTGAGGTTTGAGGAAACTTGAGTGACTGCTACTGCATAATCTCCATTGAGCTGAAGCTCTTAGTTTTGTAGAATTTTTTAGTTAGTAGCTTTTCTAGACTGACCTCACCGGAGGATGTATAAGGTTGAAATGCTTGTTCTTGATCTTGACATGAGGGAGATCCGAATATTCATTATGTATTCAGCAACCATGAATACTATGTTACGAGTAGTATGCTAACTGCATTTATGCCTCAGAATTCGAATAGACATGCTTAAGAACACTGTTATTATATTTATATAGATAATTACGTGAACTTTGATTTTTGTTCCCGTGTTCTAGTATCTGTGTCCTTGCTTAATGGGGATGCAAGTGATGGATTGATTGAGACACCCGGTAACTTTTAAATTTCAATTTCCATAAACATTTGATGAGTTGTAGTGTTGTACAATGTTTCCTGCTGTAAAATGAATTCATTAGTTTGCTGTAGAATACAGGGTGTCTAGATCCATGTTCACTTGGCCTAGCAGTGTAGAGATAAAAAACTTCGAGTTTGAGTTTTAGATATAACTGTCAACAGTACAATTAAACTGATGCATAAGGTTTGCTTTACTGCACATGCCTATTTCTTTTGATTTTCTTTAGCATAACCTTATCTTATTAAAGGCAAACATCTTTTAAACTGCATATTATCATATCATATTTGTATATATCTGCAGTCTGTATCATATCTCATTATTTTTCTTCTCCTGTGTGTTTGATTTGGGTTTGTTGGAGAGGAGTTTTCATATCTCACACAAGAATTCATCGTAACATGTTTCTCAAGTCAAAATAGCTTGTAAGCTGTAACTCCATCTGTTGCCAGCAAGCTTGTTTTTCGTTGAAGTACTATAACTGTAAGCTAGTGGTGAGGAATAGTAGGATGTAGGGGGGAAGGTAAATTTGTAGAATCTTAAGGAAAAGCAATCCCCATCTATATCTGTCATGTCATCTATTCTTCCATTTCACCCTTACTGTTTTAAAGTGTGATTTGCTGAGATACTTAATGTCAAGTTCAGGCTCCTTAGTTAGTTACTTTATAATAGTTTCTACTTTCTTAGGCTGAGGTACTTACTTTTGAGCACTAATGGCAGTAATGTTGCTGATAAACTTATACTTAAGATTGAATAATTGTGTGTCTAACACGAGCACACAGAGAATGTATATAAAGTAACCAATTTTGTCAATTCTCAGGGGTGTAAAAGTTGAAATACAAGAATCTTAAACTAACACGCACCATCAGTAAAATACATTGTTACAGAGGAGAGTTGTTGGGAATTAAGGTGTGAGGGACCTACACATTGAATTGGAATGCAATAATTGCGGTAAGGTCTTGAGTCAAAAGGTGATGTATATCTGGTTTTCTCGCTTAATATAGTTATCCTTGCCATGTGAAACACATGAGTTGCTGCATGGTGGGGGAGAAATGGAGGCCATTAAGGGAAGAAACCTTCCTCTCAATATCTACCATGTCCAAAAGCTGTTGGTTGTTATCAATAGGTTACATATACTCCTCCATTCAACGGCTTTAGGCTTCTTGTTCTATTACAGGGTGTGCTTTCTTTTCCAAGAACCAGAAACCAGAGGAAGCCACTTGCTACGCTTCTTGTTTTTGCTTCAGAAATCATTCTCTCCTTCATTTGGATCCTTGGCCAAGCTTTTCGTTGGCATCCTGTTTCATGTTCTGTGTTCCCAGAAAGATTGCCAGAGGATGACAAGCTTCCTTCTGTTGATGTGTTCATATGCACTGCTGTTCCAATTAAGGAGCCCACTTTAGAGGTGATGAATACTGTTTTATCAGCCATGGCACTGGATTACCCTCCAGAGAAGCTTCATGTGTATCTTTCAGATGATGTGGGGTTAAGGAGCCCACTTTAGAGGTGATGAATACTGTTTTATCAGCCATCACTCTTCATGGTGTGAGGGAGGCTTGGAAATTTGCAAGGTTGTGGCTTCCCTTCTGCACAAGGCACAGAATAAAGAACAGGTGCCCCAAGGCTTACTTTTCTGCTTTTGAGAATGATGATAGTGATTTTGCCAGGAGTAGTGTGTAAATGGAAGATAAGCAAGAAATTAAGGTTGACTATTATGATGAAACTTGGTTTCATTGAATTTTTTTGGGTTACAGAACTTATAGTAACATTGCTTTATTATGAAAATCAACAATTTGCATGAAAAGTATGAGGCTTTTAGGGAAGAGATAAATACTTACAGAGAAGAGAGAGGCTTTGGTCCAGGCATAACTGTTCGAGATCACCCATCTATCATTGAGGTATAATAGCATTTTATTATTCTAGTACATACATTTTTCATTTTGGCTTGAATACTGAATTGGACTGCTTGACCATGCCAAATCCAAGGTTATAAACCATCTTCATTCCTTTAACTTATCCAATTTGAGGCTTGATATCGCACACACACGTGCTTTCTAACAATTTTGATGAAGAATAATCATACATGACAGCGATAATCTTCTTTGAGCTGCTAGTGTTGTCAATAAATTACAAACATATGACAACAAAATCAGCCAATGCTTGTAGATTTTCAACTCAGATGCTAATTAGCAGTCATGAGAAACAGTTTATTTTAGACAAGTTGTCTAATTAATCTGATTTTGGCAGGTTATGCAAGAAAATATCATTGATGATGTAGATGATGTCAAAATGCCTCTACTTGTTTATGTTTCTCGTGAGAAAAAGCCCTCTCATCCCCACCATTTCAAGGCTGGAGCCCTCAATGTCCTCATATGACTATACTTTTCTTTTATCTGCCAAAGTACATATACAAAACTTGCTTTACAAACACAAAAAAGGTAATTACATAATAATCTTGCAGCTTCGCACCTCTGCTGTGATGAGCAATTCTCCCTACATTCTAGTTCTAGATTGTGACATGTTCTGTAATGATCCAACTTCAGCTTTATATGATATGTGTTTTCACCTTGATCCAAAGATATCGTCCTCCTTAGCTTTTGTTCAATTTCCTCAGAAATTTCACAACATTAGCAAGAATGACATTTACGATAGCCAGCAAAGATCAATATTTACAGTAAGGAAATCAAACTGATCTTTAGCATACCTTCTTTTGTTGTCCCCCAATGTAATGATGGTGCAATGTTTGCTGTGTTTAACTAAAATCTTTGGACAACTTCAGCTACAATGGCAAGGTATGGACGGGCTTAAGGGGCCAGTGATGTCTGGTACAGGCTTTTATATAAAAAGGGTATCACTGTGTGGAAATTGCAAGAGCAAAGGTATTGAACACATTTATTTATCTAGTTGCTTCTAACACAAGATTTTTACAACATATATATGAGCATTGCCCTTATGTTACGAGGTTACCATACTCTTTATTGTTCTGAGTTTTTAATGTTAAGGCTGTTTGGTATGATGTATAAGGCTTGATAGTATAAGCTTATACTATACGTTATGACATTTTCAGTTGTTTGGTGTGACCATCGTATAGTATAAGCTTATACAGCAGAACCCCTTAATACATTAAAATGATGTTTGGTGCATAGTATAGGATAAGGCCTGATAGTATAAGACTTGATTGTATAAGACCTGATTAAATCTTAATACTATCCAGCGTTTGGTACGGTATTGTATAAGATAATATCCTCAAATATTTTAAAAATTAATATATTAAAACAATTATTTTAATATATAAATATTGAAATGATATATTACTTCTTGAGAATTGTACTTGTAAACAATATTAATACATCAATCCCTTATAACACAAGAAGCTCCCCAACCTAATCCATCACTCCTAGGCCGATTAATTAAGTTATTACATCATTTTGATGTATAAAGTGTGTATTTCTCCACGGCATTGTATAAGCTTATACTATACGATGGTCACACCAAACAACTGAAAATGCCATAACGTATAGTATAAGCTTATACTATCAGGCCTTATACACCATACCAAACATGCCCGTTTTGATGTATTAAGGGATTCTGTTGTATAAGCTTATCCGATACGATGGTTACACCAAACAACTGAAAATATCATAACATATAGTATAAGCTTATACTATCAGGCCTTATACATCACACCAAACATGCCTTAAGGAGGTGAGATTAGGCCTGATAAGGGGTTGATGTATTAATTTTGCTTACAAGTACAATTTCCAGAACTAATATATCATTTCAATATTAATATATTAAAATAATTTTTTTAATATATTAATTTTTAAAATATTGAATGATATTATTTTATACAATACCATACCAAACGCTGGATAGTATTAAAATTTAATCAGGTTTTATACAATCTGGCCTTATATTATAAACTTGAACACATATTTATCTAGTTGCTTCTAACACACAAGATTTTCACAATACAACATATATATGAGCATTGCCCACCAAACATGCCCTTGTAAGTAAAGAATATTTTGGTTCATCTAATGAATTCATCAAATCACTTAATCAAAACTGCACCGGTGATTTAGCATTTGGTAGGAATTCATTGCTTGAAGAACCTCACTTGTTGGCTTCTTGTAAGTATGAAATTGGCACTAAATGGGGACAAGAGGTAAGTAGAATTTATATTCCATTAATTCAGTTATTGCATTAAAGTTCATGTAGAAAAAGTATATATATATTTTTTGAACTGTTGCAGGTTGGTTTCCTATATGATAGTGTAGTAGAAGATTTCCTCACAGGATTTATCTTGCATTGCAATGGATGGACTTCAGTTTTCTGTGAACCATCAAGGCCACAGTTCCTAGGTACAGCTACGACAAATTTGAATGATAAGCTAATCCAAGGCACTAGATCGTATTGTGGTTTGTTCGAAAATGGTATAAATAGGTTTTGCCCCCTTATATATGGGATTTCAAGGATGCCACTTCTTCAGACTCTATGCTATGCAGAACTGACATATTTCCCTCTATTGCTTGCCTCTTTGGTGTTTTGCTACCATCCCTCAGCTCTGTCTACTAAATGGAATACCCTTGTACCCTAAGGTAACAACAGTAATGAGCTCATTTGCCCACCATTTTCCCCTTCAATCTCTGATTCTTACATAGATTTGCTTCATATACTAAAACACTTTCTTTTTAAATATTTTTGACAGGTTTCAGATCCATTTTTCGTTATCTTTTTATTCATCTTTCTATCAGCTCTTTTAAAACACTCACAAGAAGTCTTCTTAACTGGGGGAAAACACTATAAGTGGATAAATGAGCAGAGAATCTGGATGATGAAATCAATTACTTGCCATCTATATGGGTGTTTGGATGCACTGCTGAAGAAAGTTGGTCTAAGAGAAGCTAGTTTCTTGCCCACTAATAAAGCAGAGGATGATGAAAAAACTCTGCTATACCAAATGTATAAATATGATTTCCGAGCATCAAAGATTCAAATGTCTTTATAGTTCCAATGCTTTCCCTCCTCACTATCAACATATCGTGCTTCGTAGGAGGAATCTACAGAGTGGTATTAGTGGGTGATTGAGACAAAATGTTTATACAGCTTTTCCTGGCAATATTTATCATTACTGTCAACTACCCTATCATTGAAGGGCTGGTGATAAGGAAGGACAAGGGACGCATTTCACAGTTAGTAGCTATACATGTTATCTTGGCCACTCTGATTCGTTTGGCATTTTGTAAACTATTAGGAAATGCATAATATGCTCTAGTAGCGATGATCATCTTCAATACATCTGTAGTAGGTACATCTGTCATTTAACAAGTGACATTTAGATAAAAAAATATTTTTCTCTCCTTTTGATACAAGCATGATAGTCATTTCTCATTTTTTATCGTTAGATAAATGTACTGAATGAATGGTACAGCAGTAATACCATAGATATTTCCATACTAGCAATATACTGTTACATTTCGCAACTCTGGTAAATGCATCATTCTCTGGTACCCTTACTCTCTGCAATTCACCTTCGTAAATAGTAGAATATATAGAAGAGGGGAAATATCGGATGGTATAAGATTTTGTAACCCTTGAGTGAATTGAGTGATTGATAGACTCAGCAGATATTTTCATATTTTTATTTATTAAGCTATATTGGCGAATGAAATCAGATTAGAATATAGAAAATGCTTTTATCGTGACAACAAACATGCCCGGCAATTGAAAACCAATTGTAAATGACCCGTGTGATATCCAATCCAGATGAGGGGAAATAGCAACGAAAAGTATTGGATAGACACTGTATTTAGCAGTTTGTCCAGTGTCCACTGCATCAGTAAGAAGTGACATTATATTTTTAGATTTTGTTATTTCGAAAAATAGTTCTTGTCATCATTGCTATGAAAAATTCCCCCCTCATATTGCAGCGACTTTGCACGAAAAGTGTGCGGCCAGACCGCCATAGGATTTGTTTTTATTTTTTGTTTTTTTAAAGAAATTAAGATAAAATGAGTTGTCTTCCAATTAGCCATCCAAAATAAATGACTGTTTTTACGTAGAGATCCTCCCCCACTCCAAAGTCGAAAGCAATGTTAATAAATTTGTGCCGACCGGTTTAGTTTACTTGATAACCGGTAAATTAGTTATATAATTGATTCAGATGAAATAACGGATCGGCTATACATCAAAATCGGAGCGACTCATTGCGACCGATCAGTCAACCTACGACATGGCCCCGACCAAAATAAAATAAAATCATAATGGACATATTTGAGTATTTGTTACTTATTGATTTACATAAGTTATGTACCTATAATATTAATATTATCTCAATAAGTTATGTACTTATAATATTAATATTATCTCAATTATGCACCATGCAAGAAATTTTGATTTGATTTGATTTATAGTTAGAGATGTCGTTTACTGAACCTGAAGTCCCGTATCACGGTCATTATGTTTTTATTTGATCTTTTATTGGATAATAATGTGTGATTTATTATTTTTTATTTTAAAATATTAGAAATTTTATCATTATTTTTAGATATTTGAGTATATTTATAATTTTTTAATTAAATTGTAGATTTGCATATAATTATCGGGTTATACGATTCAACCAATGACCCACTCGTTAAATTAGTGACCTAGTACTTCGATTGGATTAATGACCGAAACGATTTTAATAATATTGGTCGAAACCCATTTTAGAAAAAAATAAGAATAAGCTTTTCTTTTTACCTATTACTTCTTTTTGTCGTATAATTGATTTGAAATCTTTGATTGAAGAATTATAGCTGCAAATCTACATATGTTCTTCTGCTTCAATTGGCTCGATAGTATTGTTTAAACCAGCGATATACTAAACTGATGAATTAATAATTCACTTATGTTTATTTCATTTTACATGACATAAGCAATTTTACTACATACTTAAAAAATAATTGAATCCCACCATCATTTTTTCTCTCTCCTCTTATTTGTGGGTTCCACTTATAATTTTATTTTTACAACATGATATAACTATTTTCCTATAACATAAGAAAAATATTTCCCTTAATAATTAGCTAAAATTTAACAGTGTCGGGAACGTTTTTACTTTTTGGATAACAACGACCAATAATTCTTAATTTCTTGTACGGGATTTTCCGATCCCTTCTACAATAACTAACCAATCTTTCTACTCCACCTCAAAAAATAAAAAACCCTTTATTAGTAAACTTTCTCTTTTTTCTTTTTAGAATATTTTTGGATAAAGTTTAAATTACCATTAATGTGATTCACTCAAAATTATTTATTTCTTATTTTTTTGTTCTCTCTTATTTTTCATGCATTTTTTTTTTCCATCAAGTAACACCACCAAATGATGATAACTCAATTGACATCAGAAAACTGAGCAGGTGGGGTGAGAGTTATTCAATCTTTCTCAACACCATATTTGAGAGGATTTAAAATCTTAATCTAAGGACCCATCCCGAATCGAACTAATTACGAAGTGATGAATATCTCCAATAAAATGAAATAAACTTACCTAAACAGTTCATTGTGTGAGGCTGAAATTTGAAACCGTTAAAATTAGAAAAAAAGAATGAAAAATTATTTCTGGTTTTACTGTAATTTTCTTTTTCCTACAGTGGGTCCCACAAACTTTTTTTTCTCTTTTTTTCATAACGGGACCCATTTATTTTTATGTTAGTATGACATAAATTTTTTTCTGCAGCAAAAGTAAAAATATTAAACCCAAAAAGGAATGAAATTATGTGTTGACTAAATAATATTTTTGGAGGAGAGATATATTTATAATTTTTTTCTCTTACAATCTCTCACGACCATTTTATGGTTATTGAATCAAAATCAAATCAACAACTCTCATTTAATATTATTTCGTAATGGTTGATTTGATTTTGATTCAACAATTATAAAGTGATCGTAAGAGATTAAAAGAGAAAAAATGTTGTAAATACAATCTCCCTCATATTTTTATGTATTTTTTATTTATAACACAGATTTGGATGAAAACAAAAATCACATGTAGACATGTACTAAAAAAAAATCACAAGAAGAAAAATGATAAAAAAATTAAGGATAAGTGATTTTAGAATAAAATACATATTTAAACTATCCATAATTTTTTAATGTGAAAAAGAGAAGGAAAACAAAAACTGAGAAAAAAAGACGTTTTGTTTAGTGTCATAATTCATAAGGATAGGTGTCACATATGCGTGGAAATTTTATTAATTGGTAGGCCAATTTTGTCGTACCTGTTAAACTGTTAGGAGTTTATGTATCAAATTAATTATTTTTCAAATTAGGATACTGATAGTTTGAAATTGGGGTCATAGGGAATATGATATTTTTTACAAACGCAAATTGTCATGTTTGAATCTTTGATAGGGCAACTCTTCTACTAATCAGAGAAATTTTTAATGGGAATAGTTCCTTGATTGTTATTACTCAGATTGTATTTATACATAAATGTTGTATTTACTAGGCTCATATGAGTCATTTCACCCAAAGCAAAGAGAGTCATAATTGGTTGCCATCTCTTAATATTTTGCTGGCACTCTTAAATTTGCATTGCAATGTAGTAATAGTGATGAAAAACTATAGTGGTTGGAAAGAGTGGACCCCAAGTGACAGGTTGCAACACCGAATAAAATGTCACTGTTCATCAAGTTTTTTTGATCTAAATGTCACGTGAATAATGTTATTTTCTAATATGACATGTGGGCAAGTTCGTTAGACACTGTAGCAATTCGATTTGTTGACGTGTCACATTTTTAGTGGATAACAAGTACCAAGTTAAAAAAAAAAATACTAAGTTCGTTACCTTGTGTAATGAATTTGGTGTCACTAAAAACGTGACATATCAGCAAACTGAATTCAATACAGTATCCAACAAACTTACCAATGTGGCATATTAAAAAATAACATTATTCACATGATATTTAAATAAAAAATTTGATGAATACTGACATTTTGATCCACATGTTTTATTGTAATGTGGATATTAAATTGAAAGTTGATCGGAGAAAAGCTAAGATTGCATTCATAATATCCTGAAGGGTAAAGAGAAGATGGGTTGGCTTGGCACTCCATAATTGGAGGAAAAGAAAAGAAGGGAAGGGCCAGTGTTTATCTTTTGCTTTTCGTGTCCGTTCTTTTTTATACATATGAGAGAGTAAGAATAGGGCGTTACAGGTAAGGTGTTTGAGTGAAACAAGTTTTTTTGTTTCTCAAATTAACCTTACCCAATATTTACCTCCGTTATTTTCTCTTCAGTATTAGAATTGGTGTTGAGTATTATTGGAAAAAAAAAAAAAAAAACGAAAAAAGAGAAAAAACGAAAAAAGAAAAGAGAATAGGTAATGTAAACGTTTTACCTCGTCCGTTAATTTCTCTCTCTCTCTCTACCAATTTTAAAATGGACAAAATGGGGAGTGAGAATCCAACGGCCCTGATTATGCGTGATGCTTGTTATATTGATTTGAATAATTTCGTGCATTTTGTCTCTGACTCTGAGAAATTCTTCCTCTCTCTCTCTCTGCACTGAACTCCCTCCGCAATTCCCAAGGTAGGTAGGTATCGCTTCCTCATGACATTGTCAATTTTTGTTAAATCTGCATATTTTTCAATTCATCCACGAACATATTATGTTTGGATTCGTTTAATTCTCTGCAATGCCATTGCGATTGTGCATGTTCTAGTGAATGGGGCTGGATCTGTCATGTTAAATTGTAATCACAGCGTTAATCTTTATACCGAACATGTTGGTTATGTTTTTTTACTAAAAAAACTTTGTTTATTCTTGTTCTTGGACATAATTTATTTATTTATTTTGTTTTTTCAATATATGGATAAAAATTGAAACTGATTTATGGTTAAATTGTATTAGCAAGCGTTTCCATGTTGCTGCTGCTGCTTTGTTGTTGTAATTTAAGCAAAATACGTGCGTGTTTATATATATCAATTTGTATTATTTTCAGCAGATCAGACATTAGAAGATGGCAGACGCTGAGGATATTCAACCTCTTGTTTGTGACAATGGAACAGGAATGGTTAAGGTACAGAATAGAGTTTTTTATTTTTTTTTTTATTTTTTTCCGTTTGTTGCTTGCTTTTGTTGGGAATTAACTTTGTCCTGATGAATCATAGCTAACTGATTGGCATTTCAATGTATCTTTTCAGGCTGGATTTGCTGGAGATGATGCCCCGCGAGCTGTGTTTCCTAGCATTGTAGGTCGTCCTCGTCATACCGGTGTGATGGTTGGCATGGGCCAAAAAGATGCATATGTTGGTGATGAGGCACAGTCTAAACGTGGTATTCTGACTCTCAAGTACCCCATCGAGCATGGTATTGTTAGCAATTGGGATGACATGGAAAAGATTTGGCATCATACCTTCTATAACGAGCTTCGTGTTGCCCCAGAAGAGCATCCAGTTCTGTTAACGGAGGCTCCTCTTAACCCCAAGGCTAACCGTGAGAAAATGACCCAAATCATGTTTGAGACTTTTAATGCCCCTGCTATGTATGTAGCCATTCAGGCTGTTCTTTCACTGTATGCCAGTGGTCGTACAACTGGTAAGCAATTCTTGAAATAAATTGTTTGATTATGATTAGGTTCGGTTTGTAGTTTGAGCTTATCTGTCATATGACAATATGCACCTTGTGTGAACTGGTACAAAACGGAATAAATCTTTGTTGTAGAATATTGTTTTAAAAGACTATCAGTTTCCTCATCAACCAAAAGGTTAAACTCTAGTAGTTCTCTTATTCATATTTTCGTATGTAATTGATATCCTTTTTGCTTTTGCAATATGATGATTTATTTTCCCTTTTTTTGCAGGTATTGTGTTGGATTCTGGTGATGGTGTCAGCCACACAGTCCCTATCTACGAGGGTTATGCCCTCCCACATGCCATTCTTCGTCTAGATTTGGCTGGTCGTGACCTCACCGATTTCTTGATGAAAATTCTGACTGAACGTGGTTATTCTTTTACCACCTCAGCAGAGCGAGAAATTGTGAGGGATATGAAAGAAAAGCTGGCTTACATTGCCCTTGATTATGAGCAAGAGTTAGAGACAGCCAAGACCAGCTCTGCAGTGGAGAAGAGCTATGAGTTGCCTGATGGACAGGTTATCACTATTGGTGCTGAGCGTTTCAGGTGTCCAGAGGTCTTGTACCAACCATCAATGGTAGGAATGGAAGCAGCAGGCATTCATGAGACAACATACAACTCCATAATGAAATGTGATGTTGACATCAGGAAAGACCTGTATGGTAACATTGTCCTTTCAGGGGGTACAACCATGTTCCCTGGCATTGCTGATAGAATGAGCAAGGAAATCTCTGCGTTGGCCCCAAGCAGCATGAAGATCAAGGTGGTAGCACCACCTGAAAGAAAGTACAGTGTCTGGATTGGTGGTTCTATCTTGGCATCCCTGAGCACTTTCCAGCAGGTTTGTTCTGTTCTTTGACTCATCATCTGTTTCTTTCAATGTTGCTGTGAGATGCCTTTATATGATTGCTAATGAGATAATATGTCCTTCGAGTGCAGATGTGGATTGCAAAGGCAGAGTATGATGAGTCTGGACCATCAATTGTGCACAGAAAGTGCTTCTAAATTGTTTGAGCAATAGGGTTACTGAAGAAGAAAAGTCTGATGTGTTATTTCTCGGGAAGAAGTGCTGCTTTTAACCCCTTAATTATCCGTTCACGTTATTCTCTGGAGTGATGATTTGGAGAAGGCGAGGAGTTGATTTTCAAAATGGTCCAATTCTTTTCAGTATTATCATGTTTTGCCAAGTTCTTTTTTTTTTATTTTTTATTTTTTGTTTTGTTTTTTGACATTCATTATGCGTTTGAATTAGCTAAGACTATCGAGTGAACTAAGCATGCTTGTCCTTATGCAAAATTATATCCTGATCCTTTGAATTACAAATTTTTACAACTGTTTTGCAAGGCCATTGGCTTCTCGAGGACATGGCTAGTAATAGTATCATTGCTATTAAAATATGGATTTAATCTATATTAGTCTTCTTGTGATAGGAAAATACCTCTATTCTTCCCAGTTGAAACTGAGCATGGAAATTTAGGAAGAATTTCTTCACATCCCATTGACCATACCACAAACTACTTAAACCAGTTAATAGGAATTTCTGAAAGTAGCATCCAAACCAGTGACCAAAAAGTTTTAGGTTTGATTCTTGTTGGTGCTCTTCATTGGTGGGTATTTAGGAGTACTATTAAAAGCATCATCGCGCATAGATAATCCACGAGGTCAAGTATAATTAATTCTCAACAATTAACAGTTTACGAAACTATCTAAATTTGACCAAAATTTAAACTTCTCACAAAATTAAAGTTCAACATCAAACAAATTGAAATTAACTTAATAAAAGTCACAGAGCAATTACTTATAGATTAAGCTGATGGTACTTTCCATTTTGTTTATAAACTCTTACAAACTACACTAAGTATGACTGGTAATACTTTAAAAAAAAGTGTATGACCGGTCATACTTAAGTTTAATTTGTATAAAAACTTTATAAATGGATCCTTCCCCATATAATATTATTTTTAAAGTACTTAGAACCCACTAAAAGGCGAAAAGAGATGGAACAATCATCAGACTACTATGTTTTTTTTGCATTTTTTTGCCAATCTACCATGCAAATGATATTTTTTATCAGATTGCCACGCGTTGAAGTTCGTTGCGTTGATAGGGAATGTGGTAGCCAATAATTTCGTGACACGTGGCACACTTTCACAGGAAAAGACGACTGTCACGTGTCCAAGTTCGTTACGATTGGTAGCGAACTTGGTAGCCAATGATTTCGTGACACGTGACACACTTTCGTAGGAAAAGATGACTGAACTAAGTTCGCTACCAGGGGCGAACTTGGTGCGCTATGTGGCACAATCTCGTTGCCCGATCAGAATTAATGTACCGATCACTGATCACGATTAAAAAAAGAAAATGAAGGAAAAATGTTATTTAATTAATGTATCAATCACAATCAGTGTACCAATAAGATTAACTTTTGATTGTACCAATCACAATTAATGTATCAAGCATCACTCACTTCAGAAGATCATGACTTTTGTTTCGGTTATCCAAATCAAATGATTTTTTTCACATAATTTTTCAAGATCTAATCAAAAACACCTCATTTATCATATTTTATTTCTCACAAATATCATTTGAATTTGTAACAATGGTATCACAAAATAATTAAGGTACCAATCATCAATCACAATTAATGTACCAATTGGTGATTGGTACATTAATTATGATCAAAATTAATTGTGATTTGTGATTGATACATTAATTAAATAGCCATTTTTCTTCGTTTACTTTTTTGATTGTGATTGGTACATTAATTTTGATCGTACAACGAGATTGTACCACATAGCGCACCAAGTTTGCTACCCTTGATAGCGAACTTAGTTCAATTAGCTTTTTTATGTGAAAGTGTGTCACATGCTACAAAATTATTGGCTATCAAGTTCGCTACAAGTCATAGCAAACTTGGACATGTGGTAGTCAGTTCTTCCTGTAAAAGTGTGTCACATGTCAATAAATCATTGACTATCAGTTATTCAATTATAAGAAACTTCAACAAATGAAAATATGATAATTTTTATTGTTGGCGTGATATTTTGATATAAAAATACAAAAAATGTGGCATATTGGTCTCTATTCCAAAAGAGATTGCAGTCAAAAGCAAGAATAAAACTTTATATAAACCTCAACCATTTACCATTTGACATAGATATTAAATGCACAAAAGGACAAGTACTATTCTAATGTTATAATTATGGGTTTTATAAGAGTTATGATGTAGAAAAAGTGATTGTGTAATGTTATAGAGATTCATTTTGCGTGCCTTAGTTTTTTTTTTTGCTTCAAAAAGTATGGGCCCCACAAAATGTTGTATGTGTAGGAAACTTTTTTGTGTCATGTTAAATGATGAATGCAAATCCCATTAATTATACATAGGCTATTTGGGTAGGATTTATGAATACAAATTAAGTTTTTTTTTGTGTCTTCGTGAAAACGTTTTAAGTTATTAGCATTAGAAAATAAAATATTTTTAATGTTCTAACCAATGTTTAAAGACCCGGCCCGGCCATCGACTCGGCTGAGGTCAGGAGTCACGGAGTCACGGGTTCAACCGGGGGGTCACGGGGTCACTACGCTAACCCGGTTTTATATATTAAAAAATATAAATATATATATATATATCCTATATGAAGATATTAAAAAATAAACGACCAATCATCAAAGATTCAAAATATACTTAACATAATTCACCAATTAAAACCACAAGTCAATATTACTCAACCTAATTAAAGTATCAACATACCAAAGTACAAAATTCATATTTTAATGGGGTCACTACGCTGACTCGGTTCTGCCTCTTTCGAGAAGGTCCTTGACAAATGAAGATTTAAAGGAAGTAAGAATGAGTTTTTGTTTTCCATTGACGATCGTAAGGATTTCAGTTGAATGAGTAAAATTCCTACATTTTCTAGAAGATTCACTGTAGTGAGGTGAGATGTAAGACGTCTAGGTCGCTCGGAGAGAAGAGAACGATTAGATTTAGGTTTGCAAGCATTTTTATTTTATTTTTTTATTAAAACAATTGTTTCATGGAATCTTAAAAAAAAAAAAAAAAAAAAAACCCTGCAGTGACCCTCTAACCCGGGAGTCACTGAAACTCGGCTGAGTTTTAGGGGTCAGAGGGGTCGATATGCATATATGATCCAACTTGTGACCCCAACCCTCAGAGAGGAGGGGTCAGGGTTGACCCGGGTCAATCCAGAGGGTGGGGTAAAGAAACCCTTGAAGCAGAAAGTGATAGAAAGGAAACGAAGAATTTAGAAAGATACCTCTGTTTGTATTGATCTGTGAATTACATGATGGTCAGCTTATATACAGATCTATTAGAGACAAAAAGAATAGAAGAGGTTATACACATAAGCAAACGGTTGCAACAAACTAACAAACTAATAACTAATGAGCATCATTGTTCTCCACGTGTTTAGGTGATAAAGGGATATCATTCAATATGGGGTGGGATTTTAAAACACTCGTTCTAACTGGACTCAACTAAAATAATCAAGACGAATGAAACGCAGGCCAAGTACCAGTACGTAGTTGGTTTACAAGTCACAATCCACGTAAGAACTTTAAGTGAGAGGATGACGATGTATTAGGCTATGTGTGTGATACTTTCCATAATACATATATAATATTTGAAATTTTATTACATATAATGAAAAAATTAATTGATGTTTTACCAAACTAATGAAAGTTTTAGTGTTGCACTCTAAGTAGCACGGACACGCTCCATTTTAGAAAATTTGCGTGTCGGACGCGCTCGGACACGTGGTCAATATTTGGCGACACGCATTTAACTCTCTGGCACGTTTTTTCGACACGCAGTCAACTTTTTTGGACAGCGGTCAACGCTCGGATACGTTTTTTTTTTTAAATCTTAATTTTACTTTTTTAACTAAATATAAAAAAATAATTATAAATTAATTTTTTTCTATTATATTTATATTTAACACAATACGAAAAATTATTTATATTTATGTTATGAAATTTAAATATTTGATTGGTTATATGACTTATTATGAACTCTTATGTGTATTAAATATAAATTATATTATATATATTAAAATTTTTATTTAATATCAAAATGTGTCTCAACGTGTCGAAATATGACATTTTTTAGAATTAACGTGTCGGCGTATTGTATCGTGTCGTGTTCCATGTCCGTGTCTGTGTAGGTTGCACTAATAAGAGAAATTCAACTAACTAAATAGAAGGTGAGCTAACTTGGAATAAACCCACTCCACACTGTTAGCACTACAACTCCAAGCTGGAAGCATTAGTGTTGGACTAATAGTGCCGCAAGCTATGTCTAATACAAGACCAGTGTAAATTGAGTTTATTGAAAATTTTCCAATTTAAATAACACACACAACTGCCATAAAATAAAGAGTAAAGGGAAGAAATGACACAATTATTTTAACGTGGAAAAAATTCCAGCTGGAAAAAAAAAATAACCCCAAATTGGATACCTCCATCTAATTGGGAGACAAACCTAGTATCAATCAATTTAAAATACAAGAATAAATCATATTATACCCTTATACAAGAATTAACCTGAAATCTTACCCTAGATTTTTGGAACCCCATCCCTAAGATTCTCATGGAGTCTAATTAATCGAAGACTTTACGAAGCTAAAAAACTCTGATCTTTATTCACAATAAATAAAGATTGACTTATTTATATGTTATGACCTTTTTCAAGGTCAAGAAGAACAAAGTCTAATCAAAGACTCTACGAAGCTAAATAGCTCCATTTGGTCGTTTCTATTCCCAAAGAATAAAGACGGACTTATTTCTAAGCCACTACCTTTTCCAAGGTCAAGAAAAAAATCCAATTAGAATTGGTTAGCTTACACACTTCTAAATAATAAGCAAATAGGTGCAAATAAAACTTAAGTAGGGAACTTAAAATTATAACGATTTTTAAGAAAATTTCCAAAATTACTATTTAAAAATAGAATCAAAGTTTTTAAATTAATTTTTAAAAAATTAACTTTCCAAAAGTAATTTAATCTCAAATTATCTTTTTATTTCAAATCTAAAATAAATCTCAAAAATAAATTTGGATTTAAAATAAAACTTTTAAATCTTCTTTCCTTAGTTTTCAAAACTTTAAAGTATCTAACCAAAGGCATCATCGGGATTTACCTCATCCAGGGGCGTAAATGGGTCAACGGCTTCTCAGGGGCCTATAACTTGGCTTTTTTTTTTTTTTTTTGATAAAATGTTACAGGTTTGAGTTCATCAAAAGGCTTGTTTAGAAATCAGGCCACAAACAGATTTTAGGAGGCTTGCCCTCCAAGCCTAGCTCATATTTTTTAACAAATAATATTTATTTTATTTTTAATATAATAATATCTCATTATTTTTTAATAAATTAATATATTATTATTTTTCAATAAAACAATATCGTGTTATTTTTTAATAAAATTTAATCTTATGATTTGTTTTTCACAATCTTCTAGTTCTCACTTGGCAAGAGACATATTAGCTGTTGCAATTTCTACAGTAGCATCAGAGTCAACATTATAGTGCTGGAAGAAGAATTATTGATGCTTATCGTCCTAACTTAGTTGCAGAGACCATTCAAGCATTAATTTATGGTGGCGATTGGTTATGCAATAAGTATAATTTAAAGAAAAAGCAAAAGGTACAATTTAAATAATTTAAATAATTTTACAATTTTGATGATTTTTTAATTAGATATTAATATAAATATAATGTAATTTATTTCCGGATGAGTTAACATCACATACTATCAATTTGCTCATTCGAAAGTGTCTTAATCAATTAAGTCATGCGAATTGTAATTCCAATCCTTTTGGTGGTGTAGATGAAGTAAAAAAGTCAACAAAATATGAATCTCTTAATAAAGTTTTGATGATATTAACTTTTGGCTTTTGTAATCATCACAGTTATTATTTTTGTTGCGTGAAATTATTTAATACAAGAGAGAGTGAATATATATATATATTATTAAACATTCTGCTTCCTTGACATTTTCTTTTTGTTTTCAATTTCTAGCAACAGAGTTAAATTATTAATATTTCAGGTTCTTGTGTGCATAGAAAAGAAATATATTCCATCAAGTTAAACATACAAAATAATCATAACCTATATTTTACGGAGGGCAATATGTCATTTTTGAAGGCTTGGTAGGCTCGACAAACAAATAATAAGAGAAGTATAGTTTATAATTTGGGTTCTACACGGCTAACAAGTCAAGACAAGTTTGAAATAATTTATACAAACTTAACTCATTTAAACTAAAGACTGGTTTGACCTGACTTATTTACATCCCTAACCTCATTCAAGCATTACATGAAATCTAAGATTTTATCTTACAACTTCGATCTTCACGATTTCATTATAATTCATCATAAATTAACTTCTACAACAACTTTTCAAAAACTAAACAAACTCTTAGATAATTTGACTTTACTGATTTGTCTCATCAAAACTGGACAATGTGTGAGACCCAACATAAATGACTAAGAATTTTTTGGTTACCCAATTTGTTTTATTTCTTTTCTTTTTATTGATTTAAATTCTTATAATGCTCCTTCTTCTCATGGCAACGGTTGGCGGCTAAATCAATTTAAGAATTACTAGGTAAAAGGGAAAAAACAATCTGATGATCCAATCCAATGCTTCTTTATTGCTATTATATTCATAAGAAAATTAAAAATTAAAAATTAAAAATAATAATTTTTTTACCCAAAAAGCTTCGATTACAAGGACACAAATAACGCTTATAATTAAAAGCATGCCAGCTAAGGCTCGTTTATTTGTATCTTTATAAAGAAATTTTTTAATTGAAAAATAAGTTTAATTTTTTTTTATTATATTTAAGTATTTTTTTAATACTTTTATTTCAAAAGAAAACTATTAAAAGTATATCATAAAAATGTTTTCTTTTTAAAATTTATAACGCACTTTAGACTCATAATCTATTTGACTTTTAACATCGTGGCCAACGGAGGTGAATAGTACTTTAGAAACCTCTAGATGCTTGTATTTATATTGGTCATTGAACAGATCAGAATCCATTCAATTTTTGGCTGTAATTATCTGTATATATTTGTCATGGTAATAAAATAAAAATTAATTTTCGGACAAGGACTCATCTTTCTATTTATTACGAAGGGTATATTTGTTATTCTTATTGTTTGCATTCTCAACCTTTTTTTCCCCGGTAAATTGCATTCTTAACCTTTACTTGCTTTTCTTTGGTTTCAAAGGATCTATTTTATAGATTTCTCAAGTCATTTTCAATATATTTGTCCTTTATACGTTCAGTTACTTATGCGTGTCTGATTTTTGATTGATTGTATATTAAGAATATATTTTTCTCCTATTTAATTTCAACATTTTTGTTAGTTCGTACCTGAATTTTTTTTTTAAATGTAAACAACTGGGATAAAACAATTTGTACAATAAAACTAATCTAACTGAAGACGTTTGAAATTAATAAGTTCTAAAAATGTAGAAAATCTATGATATGCACATCAATTATCCGCGGCTAGAATTTATTTTATCACCTATGTGCAAGCCACATTTTATATGATAATGCATGCAGCCATAGCCTAGCATAAATAACATGTAAAATCTACGCTTATACAATAAATAAAGGAGAAAGAAGAAGATAGGTTCACTCCTTTGCATTTAGAGAATGAAAGTCATTAGACATTAGGTGTGATTTAATGACGAAGAATTTAAATAAATAATTTGCACAAAATTAAAAATTCAAACCTCGATATCATTATTATTGTATATATAAAAAAGGAAAAAAAAATTTCAATTTGTATGAGAAAATTTTCTCATACTCCACACATAATTAAAAAATGGATCTCATCTTGATTTTTTTCTTTCAACATTTTTATGAACCTCATTCATGTATTATGAGCAGTATGAGAAAATTTTCATATAAAATGAGAAAATTAATCCTCATAAAAAGAATGAATGATGAAAACTATGATACTGGTGCGTGTAATGAACTCGAAACCTCCCAATTGGTTAGTAATCAATTTTTTTTAATTTTTTTATCATGTGCCCTTACTTTCCTATATATATAAATTTTGACCAAGTAAATATATATAATAGAATAGATCTCCATAGGACAAAAAAGAAAACAACTTTATGTTGTGACCACAAACAGTAATATCAAATTTTAGTAGACTCAATATTAAATATGGATACTAATAAGCCAATTTTTAAAACCTAAATTTTGTATATGTTTATATATGGATGTATCTTTAATATTCAGTGGTCCGGCCTCTATTTCTTCCTCTCTCTCTCCTCTCTTCTCTCTCCTCACATTCTTTCTCTTTCTCTTCTCCCGGTGCATGTGGCTGGCCGGAGCGCTAAATATTCTCTCCTCTGTCTAGTGATACAGACAAACTGTCCAGGCGTAACAGTCTAATCTAAACACTGAACTGTAAAGCATTGAAAGATGAAGACTGAATCTGGTGAGCAAAGCAATGAAAAAGGGAAGAAGAAGATTGACACTGGAAAATTCTCTGAAATAACAAACAGAACCATATCCAAAATAAAGCGCAGTAAAACTCGTTCGAAAAGTGAACCTTTCTGCACTATTCATGACATGACATGCTCTGGCTATGGATGGCTGCTTCCTGGTTGGGTAGCAGAAGAACGTCATATGAAGTCTGGCAGGGTCTACAGGGTAATCATCACACTCTTTTCAAAAAAAAATTATTAAAAAAGTCAAGGTTGATTTCAAAATTCTTTGTTCACCTTCTTGGAATTTCTCTCTTAATTAATTCATTTTTTGGATCTATTTCGATGCATCAATTTATATATGTTTGGTAATTGTTTTAAAAAATTACAAAACGAAAATTCTTACGTAACAATTGAGACACAGAAAATTCATAAATTAAGAAGTGGGAATAGGAGAGGAAAAGAAGACCCAAAAATCTTCATTTTGTGAAAATAGAAGACAAATTGATGAAAAATCTTCAGACACCGGTTGTGTATGTTGGCTATCTCGTTATATATATCATTTTCAATACTTAAATTGAGTAGATCTGAGGGTTTTTGTTTTAGTACATTAGATCTGAGGATCTTACTTCTTCATTTCCTTGCTTTCACTTTAACCTCACTAAAATTAATTGGGCTTTATTATTATTTATGGATGCAATATACTACATAGGCCATGTAGGATACGATAATGATATGTAAGTTACAATTTTAATTTCAATGTCAGAATTAATTTAACAAAATAAAGGAAGATTTTTTTTTTTGGGGTATATAAGGGAGGGGAGGATAATAAGTAATAATTTGTAATATCTTCAGTGGTCATTATTTATAACTTAGGATTATGCATACGAAAAATTATAGCTAGTAGACATTAGATATATAATGAATTTGCCATAGTAGTTTTAATATGTGTAGAAACATAATATTTCAATACATAACGCTATCAGCATTATTGTGCAGTACTACTATGACCCAGAAGGAAATCTCTATAGTAGCCGGAGAGAGGTCATCGCAGCGTGGGAGAAATCCGGGATGATTGTCATTGACACCTAAATATGTTGGTAATATAACTGCTTAATTAGCTTTTACAATCTTCATGTAATTCCTTGTCTGATAAAGCAGCAACACACACATATATATATATATATATGTGTGTGTGTGACCTCACCGTAGTGTTATACCGTATGGTATGCGCTAAGAGATATTGTATAATCAGATGTATACTTGGAAATCCTTCACTCCGCACAAGCAATAGGCTTATACGTGGATGTGTACATAATTGCAAAAAGTGTGCTGTCTTTAGCTTCTTATTTATAGGATTAGGGTTTATGAAGTTGTGGTCCATAACATTTCAGTCATGAAGTAACAATTTTACCATTGTTGCAGTTAGCTATATAAAAGAGCAACGTATATGTATATAAATATGCTTTTGGTGGCTTCCTTTCCTGCTTTAATTTACATATAGTTTTCTTTGTGTTTTGCTTATTACAGGAACTGTACTCTTTGTGGTAAGCTTGTCTCAAAGAATTCGAGCCTGTAGGAGAAAAGCAAAGAAGCGTCCTTTAAAATTCAAGTGGCGTTAAATGTTTTTTATTTTTAAGGACTTTTTTTATGGATGTTATCCATCTTATGTTTTATTGCCTGTTTGCTGTAGATTTTCAGTGGTGTAATCCACATGAATATATTTGACTTTCATGTTAATTGAGTGTTGTGCTTTAAATACAAGTTCATTTTTACCCCCAAAAAAAGTGGTTGATGATAATGGCTTTGTTTATTCAAAATGCTTCTAAGCTATATACCGTAAGATACAATCAAATGTTTTAAAACAACAAAGATGCGTATGATATTGTCTACTAGGTAAGCACAAAACACTAATATCTTAAATTTCTGCACAAAACACTAATATCTTAAACTGACTAAACAAACACAAGTCCTAAACCTATTTTACTTTCACTTAACCAATTCCCCTTCGAAGAACTCTTGTAGAAACAAGACTAACACGTTTTACGGGTACATTCAAGACTATTGCAATGCGATTTGCCCACATTTGCTTCACACACATTCATGTGCATTATTGTAAGGTGCCACTTCATATATATATATTGTAGCACCTTGAGCACTCTATAGGCGAACG
Organism: Gastrolobium villosum; assembly: GCA_032173675.1. Lineage (NCBI taxonomy): Eukaryota > Viridiplantae > Streptophyta > Magnoliopsida > Fabales > Fabaceae > Gastrolobium > Gastrolobium villosum. Next base: position 61,846 of record JAVKPL010000864.1, read on the forward strand.
CACCAGCACTTTTTTCCTTTGTTATATATGGCGGAAGCCACCACACAACATCTCGGATGATAACCAAAGAGACTTGATTCTCCTTATACCAAATGCTCTACACACATCAACCTAACATCATGACTCCTTATGATTCATGGTGTTGGACTAAGAATCAATAGAATTTGGAGATAGCGAACTACCATCTCTTTCAATGGCGGACTTACACTATTGTTCATGTGCGCAAATGCAGACACTAACTTGCAAAAGTAATTATTTTTTTCTATTTAAAAATTGATCTATTTTACTTCTGGAGTTGCCAACTTATAAACAATCAAATGTGTTCGGTCTTTCAATTACTTATAACCCGTATGTTTGAGTGATAGATATATACGATATACTACATTCTTGAAATTAATATTGTTGTGCTTATATTTGTGCCAGTGTACTATATTAGTTTAGATTTACTAAGTTGATACTTTCTCTTGTCTTAATGATTGGTGTTGTGGTCATGTACCCAAAAGTCACATTTTTTATTATTATATCTAACATTTTGCAAATGCAAGATAAGACTATTTACCGTATATCCTTTCGGGGACAGAACCCTCACCATCAACTATGCAGACATAAATACAATTTCCTGGATTTGCCATTGATTTCTTTCTCAAGAACATTTTTCTTATTCATGGTATCAATGCTAGCCCCATATCTTTATTACATTAAAAGGCGCGTGTCTTAGAGCAGTCTTTTTCAAGAAAATGATAGAACAAATTATATTATAAGGTTTGAACTTACATATTCTTGTAGACTCTCAATATCTCACAATTCTATCAATTGAACATTTTAATGGAAAACCTTCTTTAAATTTTGTTCTTTACTATGTACTCGTAAATTAATCAAAAAAGTGTTTCATTAGAGGTTAATTTAACATATGTTTGGGTCGTAACTATGCATGTATTTGACTTCCTTCGCACAAGTTTAGCAGTTCATAGTTCATACCTCGGTCGTACATATTGATCGGTCTTTAAATTTTATGTTCATGAAATGTAATTTGTTTACATATGTATATGTATGACTTCCTCAGCAATCAGCATTATGTTTCCTGCCCAATCAAACTTCTTTTTTTTTTTTTTTGGTGAAAAAACTTCTTTTTTTCTTTTGAAATTTTTTTGCAATTATCAAATTATCTACACAAATTAAAGAATTTTTTTTTAGGTGACAAATTAAAGATATTGATAACATTAATTAATATTTATTCATATCTATATTTTTGTTGCACCAAATTGACTTTTTTTATGAATTAGGAAATTACCGTTTATATACAATTAAATGACTAATGATTATTTTGGTTACCCAATTTGTTTTATTGCTTTCCTTTTTATTGATTTGAATTCTTATAATGCTCCTTAGTCTTTACATGGCCGGAAACGGATGTTAAATAAGTGTAAGAATTATCAAATCATGATAGTTCAATTGATGATAAGGGAATTGACTAGGTGAGGTCAGATTATGTATTCAATCTTATCCAGAATCATCTTTGGAAGGGATTTAAAGTCTTAAGTTCATGACCAGCCCGGAATTCGACTAGTCATAAAGCGATGAACCAATTAGAATATCTCAAAAATAAAAATAAAATCAATTTACGAATTACTAGCAATGTCATGGTAAAAAATTAAAATTGGAATTGACCTGTTCAAAGGGTAATCAGTTCGAATCCTTAAAATCGCAATTCTTATAAAGAGTAGAGAGGCACAATCCCAAAATCGGATAGGTCGAGTCCATTAGGCACAAACATTGATTGGTATTTAAAAAAAATAAAAAAATCTGATTATCCAATATTTCCTTTTATAAGTGTTAAAACTAGGGGAATGATATTGTAACAACTAAGTAGTATTACTATTAATGTTACTATCAATCAATTTCACCGTTAGATCGATTATGTTGATCTAACGGTTATATTTATTTCCATCTTTGTGTGATTATGATTCCTCATATGTAATGTGAAAATATTAAATATGAGAAATCATAATCATATAAAGGTGAAAATAAAGATAAAGTCTTAAATTTGGGAAATATGACCATACAAAAATGGAAATAAATATATTCGTTGATTAACATAATTAATCTAACGATGAGACTAATTGGTAGTAACATTAGTATTAATACTACTTGATTGTTATAATATCCTTCCCCTTAAAATTAATAAGAAAATTCTAATAATAATTTTCTCACCTAAACAGCTTCGATTAGAGGACACAAATTGGGCATATCATTCAAAGCTTGCATTTATAGTGTTTATATAGGCTCTTTGTTTGTATTTTTTAAAATAATATTTATAAAGCATTTATAAAGCATTGGACTTAAGAACATATATATCATAAAAACATTTTTTTTTAATTTATAAAGCATCCTAGTTTTGCGTGAAGTTGTGAATGTTCTAGACTCATAATTTAATTGACTTTCGTGGCCAATGGTACCGGTGCTTAGCTAGTACTTAAGAAACGTTTAAATGAATGCATTTATGCTGGTCATTTAATAAATCAGGATTCATTGAACATAACTCTCCAAAATAAAAAAATAAAAAACCATTGGACAGATAAGAATGCATTCAATTTTAGGCTATAATTAATCATCTGTGAATAATTGTCATGACTCATGGTAACAAAATAAAAAATTTATTTTGGGACCAGGACTCCTTCTCTTTTTATTTATTGAGAGCCCCTCTTCAGATTTTGCACATTTTATAAAGGATATAGTTGTTGTTGTTATTCTTTGCAATCTTAATATTGAAACACACTGTTTTGCTTTTTTGTGAGCGCTACGGCCTACAATGATATCCTATACAATGTACACACTCGTTTTTCGCGATTGACACTCTCTTGCCTTTTATATTTTCTCTCGAAGAGCTGTGCTACAGTTTTCTCAAAAAACATCAATCGGGATTCCTAATTGTTTTGTCTTAGTGATAAAAGTGTATAGTCTTGGACTATTTATTTTGAATCTGATGTTCTTTTTAACATATCTATGAATATTACATTGAGGTGTTTGATCACTGCCCACGGGTGTAAATGACGTTTGCCAAGGGGTGATGTGTGGGTACAGTGACAGCATAATAATAAGAGAAAGATTAGAACTCTTTTACCAAAAAAAAAAGAGAGAAAGATTAGAACATACATGTAGGCTTCACCTCTTGTTTATATAGTTTACCTATAGATAGTAGAGTTCTAGGCCTTTGATGACCTGTTCAGGGGCTTACTATCCAACCGTCTAGCTGTCATTATAGGATTGTCATTAATATGAGAATCCCTTCATGATTTATATAACTTTCCTTTTGTATTGCCCTTTATTGGACCCTCAACAATATAGGCCATACATAAATAAGCCAATAACAGTTTCCCCTCAACCTGATAGCTTAGGTATCCGATGTTTGTACTTATGTTCGTACCTGAGGTCAAATAGCTGGGTTATGATCTCAATATAATTCTAGCAAATACTTGAATATAGTAATCATCTGGATCTCGACATATAATCTTCTAATGTAACTCGGCCAAACATACATATAAAGATTAGTTTCGCTTTAACCCGGATAACTTATGTATTCGAGCTATTTTGGATCTCGACCAATCATCTATTGTCCTGCATATTTCTGGATTTGAATATTTCTTTGGCTATCCGAGTGTGTTTCATACTGTTGCTTCTTTTCTCTAGGTAGATGAATTTCTGGGTAGTAAACTTACCATAACCTATTCTTTCCCCACCTTTCAAACACATTATTTAGTATAAGTGAGGAAAATTCAAGAGGTAGAGGAAAATCAACTTGCCCTCGAGATTTTGGCCGAGGTGATGAAATTGAAGAGGACAAACCCAAATTTATTCAGAGCCTCTCTGCAGATCCGAGATTCTGGCTTTGGAATTTCCCTCGAACAAAGGAAGAAAAACAAGCCGCAATGTTTCGGAGATATCGTGGTGGAGGGAGTAGCAAAAAGAAGTATAGATCTCGTCCTTATACTAACTGAGGTCGGGGTTAGGGTCGAACTCAAATTGTTGGACAAGATAAAAAGTCAATGCTTCCTGTTTCCAATTCTAGAGCAGGATGGACCATACTCCCCCACAGTCGAATCAATTGAGTACTTCCGGCATTACTGAGAATCAACCAGCAAGGATTAGTACATCTTCGTTGGTTCCTAATTTGAGTCCACTAAACCCATAAATTAGGACCAATTTAGGGCCTTGCTTTTCCTGTGTGTATTTGAGTGCTAAATTTATTAAGCAGGGCTTAGATTTTATGGCCGATTCCTTCTTAGGTAGTTGCCCACATAAAAAAGGTGCTCAAAAACCAAGTTCAATTCCTGGTATTGCACGCCATCCCACTGATATCTCAGATGAGACGTCTATCTCGCCTAGTAATAGTTTCTTCAATTCAGGTATTTTTTGTTTCAATCTTCAGAATTCCTTGTTTTAGGTTCTTATGGAGTCACCCTCTGCGGAGGTAAAAGTTGAGGTCATCTCTGTTGATTCAAGGCATTAACCGCCTAATGGCGAGCTAATAGCTAAATATCCTTGGGTTACTCATGCAGTCTTGAAACATAACCCGGTTAATGGTCATGAACCGCGAGTCACTCTTATTCGTGACCTAACTAGATCTCATGAAATTCCCATGCTACATCTTCGATCACGACGCCACCAACGTGTTGCACCTCGGCGGTGCCACCTTCACATGGCTGGGACGATAAGGTCATCAATAGCGTCGAGGAAGGCAGCGTCGTTGGCTGAGATATAGTGAGGAATTCGTAGGTCAGTGCCTTGAGGGAGTGATATAATATGGAGCAAGCCTAGAGATCGGCATATGCAACCTTCTCTGACAGGTTCACCTTCAAGAACCTTCCATCGAAGTTGGAGAATATATGGAGAATATCTTTAGCCATGTTTTTGTTGTTTCCCAGCATTTTCACTAGGTGTCGCACCATAGCCATCAAGATTGGATCTTTTACAACAATCAAGATTGGATTGAAGGGTTCATTTGTACGATTCGCTTGTCGCGTCCCTCATATCGCCCTTGAAGACGTCCTCTGTTGCAATCATTTGTTCAAAGACACTGGATTCAATTCGATTCGAATTCACCAGAATCAATATTAACCCCAAAAATCTAAAATCGCTTTCCGATAATAGCGCTGCAATAGGCGCGTTTGAAATGAACAAATAATAATTTCTTGAGTTAAACAATATATATTGTTCAAAAATGTTAGAAAGATGGATTCCTGACGCTTTATATTATATTTTCTCCCTCCGCAATTAGCTGAGGTTGAGTTAAAGACTAGGAAAAAGAAAGAAAGACTTAGCTTGTGCTCTTTTCTTGGCATGGTCTTGTTTTGTCTGTAGATCGACATGATCAAGCAGCAGACAAACTAACTTTTTGTGAGGCAAGATCTGCATTCGTATGGCGATATTGTGCCTTACTCGGCCTTTGTGACAGTGGATTGAATATTTACTTGTCGTGATTTTATTGATGATGCCGCCTTCTTATGCTCTACTTTCATCGTATTAGGATTTGGTCGTGGTAGCAGCTGCTGCGCCTTCACCACTATTGGGTGAAAAATGAAGTTTATTGTTCCCCACAGATGGCGCCAATATTCTGTCTTTGTGACAGATATTTCCAACCAAAGATTGGTAATATTTTTGTAGGATCTATGTTCCCTCTCTCAGGTATCTATGAAAGGGATACCTTTAAAGGTAGGCAGATCACTGTGCACAATAATACTGACGGCATAGCCAAAGAGTGAGGTGTGTGCACAGTGACAACTAAAAGAGAGAGTTTAAAATGTGTGTACCTTATTGGCTTAACTTTTTATTTATAGATGGGTTACCTTGTAGTAGTGGAATTTTGGGTTTCTTAGGAAAGTTTGGGGCCCAGTTCATGATGCATTGCTTTCGTAGTAGGATTAGCATAATTAAGGAATCTGTCCTTAATTTCATTTTAGCCATTACCCCTTTTTAGAACTTCTAGAATGTGGGGCCTTTGTTAGGTCCATATCATTCTTTAATTTTTCTTCTTCCACTTCTCTTATTTTTATGGTAGAAGCTGAGTTTTCCCTTTCTTTTGTTTTTTCATCTTTCGTAGTTGGAAGTTGTTTCAGTGGACCTATTTTTTTATGATTTGACATTTTATTACAATGTGTGTGTACAAGCTAATGATATGTTAATCTTTTGTCGATAGCACAACTCGTCTTCCCAACACCCGGTCTTAGATGTTCTTATATATATATATATATATATATATATATATATATATATATAAAGAATTTAATATTTCTTATCTTGTAAGAGACACAAAAAATAGGTGGAGCCTAATTTTTGTTTTTTTCACTTTTCTTTTCATGTCATCTCACATGGGTTTCGCATACTTTTAGGTATATGTAGGAGATAATTTTATCTCCTACAACATGAAAAACTTTAAACATATAAATAAATTTCTATTGTGATCCTGGATAAGCAAGAAAAAATTAAAGCTATGCATATTAGCAAAGCGTAAGCACTTTGGCACAACAAAAATTATAACATGTTATGTGCCATTAAATCCTTGATTAAAAAAATTATTTCCCAATTCGTGATGGATAAAGTCTTTCCATTGGGCTTTGTGGGACACTTTTTGTTATGGTGCTCAATTGACCAAAAAATATTTAGTAGTTAATGACTACCAATAATTGGCTTATCCCTTTGTGGAAATGTGTATATATTTACATATGAATGTATCTCTATCTAATGATACAAACAACTCCCTAGGCGTAACAGTCTAATATAACTACTGAACTGTAAAGCCTTGAAGATGAAGAATGAATTTGGTGAGCAAAGCAATAAACAAAGGAAGAGAAAGATTGGAAATGGAAAATTCTCCGATTAACAAATAAAACCATATCCAAAATAAAATGCAGTAAAACTAGCTCCAAAAGTGAACACTTCTGCACTATTCATGACATGACATGCCCTGGCTATGGATGGCTGCTCCCTGGTTGGGTAGTAGAGGAACGTCAGATGAAGATTGGCAGGGTTTATAGGGTAATCATCACACTTTTTTCATTTAATTTTATGAAAAAAGTCAAGGTTCGTGTAAAAATATTTGTATGTACTTATACATTAATGTATCTCTATCTTGTGGTACAGACAAACTCCCCAGACGTAACAGTCTAATATAAACACTGAACTGTAAAGCCTAGAAAGATGAAGACTGAATCTGGTGAGCAACACAAAAAATAACGGAAGAGGGAGATTGAAACTTGAAAATTCTTCAAATTAATAAACAAAACCATATCCAAAATAAAGCACAGAAAAGCAACTCCAAAAGTGAATCCTTATGCACTATTCATGACATGACATGTGCTGGATATGGATGGCTGCTCCCTGGTTGGTGTAAATTTTTTATATTTATTCATACATGAATGTATCTCTATCTGGTGATACAGACAAACTTCCCAAGTGTAACAGTCTAATCTAAACACTGAAGACTGAATTTGGTGAGCAAAACAATGAATAAAGGATGAAGAAGATTGAAACAGGAAAATTCTCAAAATTGACAAATAAAACTATATCCAAAATAAAGCGCTGTAAAACTCACTCCAAAAGTGAACCTTTCTGTATTATTCATGACATGACATGCCCTGGCTATGGATGGTTGCTGCCTGGTTGGGTAGCAGAGGAATGCCATTTGAAGTATAGCAGGGTCTACGGGGTAATCATCACACTCTTCACATTTAATTTTATCAAAAAATTCAAGGTTAAATACATAAATGTATCTCTATCTGGTGATATAGACAAACTCCCCGGGGCGTAACAGTCTAATCAAAACATTGAACTTAAACCCTTGAAAGATGAAGACTAGATCTGGAGAGCAAAGCAATGAATAAGGGTAGAGGAAGATTGAAACTGAAAAATTCTCCAAATTATCAAACAAAACCATATCCAAAATAAAGCGCGGTAAAACCCGCTACAAAAGTGAACCCTTCTGCACTATTCATAAAATGACATGCCCTGGCTATGAATGGCTGCTCTTTGGTATGGTAGCAGAGGAACGTCATATGAAATCTTGCATGATTTATAGGGTAATCATCACACTCTTCTCAAATAGTTTTTATTAAAAAAAGTCAAGGTTGTTTGGTAATTATTGAAATTTGTTTACCTGATTGGAATTTTTTTCTTAATTAATTTATTTTTTGGATCTATTTTGATGCATCAATTTAGATACGTTTGGTAATTAGATGGTTTCTCCCTGGTTTGGTAGCAGATGAACATTATATGAAGTCTGGCAAGGTCTATAGGCACTACAAAAAACAGGCATTTTGCGTCGGTTCATTTTTGGTATACGCGACGGTTACAACCGCCGCTAAATGCAATTTTGCAATTAGTGGCGGTTGTAACTGTCGTGTATACCAAAAAAGAACCGCTACTAAATGCCTGTTTTTTTGTAGTGAGGGTAATCATCATATTCTTCTCATTTACTTTTATAAAAAAAGTCAAGGTCAGTGTAATTTTTTTTTATATGTATTTATACGTGAATGTATCTCTATCCGGTGATATAGACAAACTCCCCAGCGTAACAGTCTGATCTAAACAATGAACTTAAAACTTTGGAAGATGAAAACTGAATATAGTGAGCAATGCAATGAACAAGGGAAGAGGAAGATTGAAACTAGAAAATTCTTTGAATTAACAAACATAACCATATCCAAAATAAAGTGTGGTAAAACCCGCTCTAAAAGTGAACCTTTTTCGCTATTCATGACATAACATGCCCTGGCTATGGATGGCTGCTCCCTGGTTGGGTAGCATAGGTATGTCATATAAAGTCTAGTAGCGTCTATAGGGTAATCATTACACTCTCCTCATTTAATTTTATTAAAAAAAGTCAAGGTTGGTGAATTTTTTTTTATGTATTTATACATGAATGTATCTTTATATGGTGATACAGACAAACTCCCCAAGCATAACAGTCTAATCTAAACACTCAACTTAAAGCCTTGAAAGATGAAGATTGAATCTGGTAAGCAAAGCAATGAACAAGGGAAGATTAAGATTTAAACTCAGAAATTCTCCAAATTAACAAATAAAATCATATCCAAAATAAAACGCAATAAATTCTGCTTCAAAAGTAAACCCTTTGGCACTATTCATAAAATGACATGCCCTGGCTATGAATGGCTGCTCTTTGGTATGGTAGCAGTGGAACGTCATATGAAATCTTGCATGATTTACAGGGTAATCATCACACTCTTCTCAAATAGTTTTTATTAAAAAATTCAAGGTTGTTTGGTAATTATTGAAATTTGTTTACCTGATTGGAATTTTTTTCTTAATTAATTTATTTTTTGGATCTATTTTGATGCATAAATTTAGATATGTTTGGTAATTATTTTAAATAGTTACAAAACTAAAAATCTTAGGTAACAATTGAGGCTGAAAATTGATAAATTATTAAATTAAGAAGTGAGAATATGAGAGGAAAAGAATATCCAAAAATCGTATGTTGGGTAATTTAGAAGACAAATTGCTGAAAAATCTTCAGACACAGGCTGTATGTTGGGTATTTCAGTGTGTATATATATATATATATATATATATATATATATATATATATATATATATAAATACAATTATCATGTAATAGAGAAACAATGTTGCTTTTTGTAGAGAGAAAAAATCAGGAGAGAGAAGAGAAAATGAAGTGAGAGAATAATTTTCTTTGTGACCCACCTATGAATGTGTTATGAAAGTGACATTATTTTCCTGTTACATGATAATTGTATTACCAATATATATATATATATATATATATATATATATATATATATGGGAATAAAAGAATGATGTTACAAGAACCAAAAAAATGATCTTGCAGACACATAAGATTTTTCATTATTTTTTTTAATTTTGAATAGTAAAGTAATATTATTTTAATTATTTTTTAATTCTTAATGAGTAATGAGTTTAAACAGGCTAACAACTTTATGACAAATCTTTTACTTTTTAAATATAGGCCACCCAAAATTATAGTTTGGCCTAAACCAGGCTAACATAATAGGTTAGACTAGAAATATTTTACATAGGTCTGTCCTATTTAAGGGCAGAGTCTGGCTCAACTCAGTCAATTTACATTCCCACAACACTCATTATGTGCGTGTTTGCCTAGTGATCATGCATTGCAAGTAGGGGTGTAAATGGGCCAGGTTGGCCCAGCCCAGCCTACGTTGAGCCTGGTTTAGCCCAAACTTTCAGAGAATGTAGAGTAAGCTTAGGCTTATAAGAAAGATTTTTAAACGAATAGGCCATAGGCCAATTTTGTCAAGCCTGGCCTAAAGTCTTGTAGGCTTGTCTATTTAATTTATTAAAATAAAAAAAAATATTTATTTTATGTGGCAAAGTACCAATACCAACCCTAATTTTTATGTGCACCGCCGCTTCTCACTCTCAGCTTCGTCTGGGTATTATGTTGACCTTTTCTTGTTTGTCATTTTTTTCTTATGAAAAGTACTAGTGCATGTATGAATGGAACTTTCTTTGCTCTATACAATTATTTTCTTTGCTTAGTATCTACAGTGGGAGGCCTACAAGGCCCGTAGGCCATGTTAGACTTTTTTATTTTTAAAAATAAATCGAACTTTACCTACAATTAAAGCCTTTAATAGACCAGTAGGCCAGATAGACTCATTTTTTTTTACATAAGCTTTGGCCAGGAAAGCTAAAGCCCAACCCAGCCCATTTATGCCCCTAATTGCAAGTTACATATAAACCCCACCATGCACAACTTAAACATGCTCACCCTCGTAGGTGACTTGAATACGCGCACCCACCAAATGGGACTTATGGATAATAGGCCTCCAATGGCTCGTGCTCCATGTCGCTCATAAGTGCTAATAGTCTAAAAATGTAGCATGTTTTTTTTTTTTAATAGACAAAAAATGTAGCGTTTAACCAATATTTTTAAATTTAATAAATTTTATATTAAAATTTTAAATAAATCTATCAAAACGGAAAAAATTTGTTGTTGATGAAAAAAAAAAGGGCATTTTAACTATTATTTGTTGCCAAACGATAGTTAAAAATGCTTAATTAAATGTCTTTAAATTATTATTTTGTACATTGAACAATATTAAATTTCATTTGTATAAATAAATATATGGATATTTTAACCTTGCAAACCCTAAGCTCACTTTCACATTCCAAATCCTTCCCACTAAATCTTTCGCATTATAAACCCCAACGCTTCCAGAAATGTAATTGACCACTCAATATAACCTGTTCCACAAATTCAAAAGTGTAAACATCAGGACAATTCAGACCTGATGAAACAGTGGAACATTCAGGACCATAATCAAAAGTAGGCAAAAAAAAATTAATTTATTGCTTTTTTAATAAAAAAATTATGAAAAAATAGTCATTTTACAAAAGATTACAAAACTATAGCACTCAAACACGCCCAAAGGAGGACGTGACCAGTAGGAGAGAGACACGCCCTGCGGGCGTGACCAGCCTGAGGAACACGCCCAAAACAGGGCGTGACCAAGCAGGAGAGAGACACGCCTATGGGAGGGCGTGACCCACAGGGGTAACACGCCCCACAGAGGGCGTGACTAGGGGTGGTAAACGAGTCAGGGCCTTTGGCTCGGCTCGTAAAGGCCTGAGCTCGTTTAATAAAAGTTCGTGTTGGAACCAGACTTGGATTTGTATAAAAGCTCGTTTAATAAAAAGGCCTCAGTCTCTAATTCAGAAGCTCAGCCTTAGAGCCTCCCAGGCTAACCTAGTATATAAATATTTATTTATATTTTTTATACTACTTGTAATAACTCTCTCTTTCATCAATTTATTTCACCCCATTTTATTGGTTTAACAAACTTTTTGAATGATTTTGTTCTATATTATGCTATTTGGATATATATTGAATTTATGTATATTTATGGAATTACTAGTGCTGTTCTATATTATCTTTCATCTTCCTTCACACAAACAATCCCACAAAAATTCATTCGTTCCACTGTGCACTGCTTGTTTGTGTCAAATTTTTTTATTTATTTATTTTTTATTTTTCTTTGCACTTTTTTTATAATGGGCTAAGATAATATAACCTGTTATCTACCTTCTCTCACTTTAATTTTTTTTATTGTAGACTTTATAAATTATTGCTGCAAATTGGAAGCTAAGGTTTCTATCTGGAAATTTATTTTTTGTGGAATTCTGTTATCTTATTTATATTCTTTAACTTGCTAACAGGCTTCACAGGCTTTTATTTTTTGTAAATAAACCAGGCCATAGGCCAATATTATATTCGTGACAGGTAACAGACTAAGGCCAGTCGGACACGTTTAAATACAGGCTTGGCCCGTTAAGATCAAAGCTCGGCTCGGCCCGTTAACACCCCTGGGCGTGACCCACTAGAAGGTCATGCCCAATCCTGGGCGTGAGTGACTAAACTGCACTCTATTTAAACATTCACCCCCTACACACTCTTCACAACTCTGTCATTGTTATGCTTAAACTCTCTGATAGTTTGCACTTGTTTACTCGTATTTTGTTTTATCTTTTAATATTTTGATTTTTAAAATGAGTAAGAATTCTGATACTATTCGTGTTGTTCTTTATTTTAACGGTAGGATAGAAGAAGGTCGTCGTGGTGTTATTCTCCACCGCTCAACCAAAGCAGAGATCATGGGGTATCGATCTGAAGGAAAAACAACAATTGTACAAAGTCCACATACGATAATTTAATAAAGTAATTTTAAAAATTACATACCTGAATATGACTCATACGTGCCACGTGTATGAACCCAGCCTGTGTCAAATAGTTGGCGACAACGTATGGTATATCATCGTGATGGGTCCCCCTGAAGTTTACCTCGCCTTGTCTTTAACGCCTTGACCTTATCCTCGTTCCACACAAGTTGTGAGACGTGAGTGCGCTGTGTCCTCTTACGTAGTACCTCCCACCTATATGGGCCAGGAAGTACATGCGTACAAGGATCAGATGACTCAAGATCAATCCAGAGCGTGAGGACTCTAATGAAGACAAATGAGCCATAATAGAATACTACTACAAATAAAATAAAATTTCACTTAATATTGATATTATATTAATTTACACTAAATAAAATTTCACCAGAGCGTAATATTGATATTATATTAATTTACACTAAATAAAATTTAATTTCACTTAATTACATAGCATTTAACTAACTTCAAATGTTATATTAATTTCAATTAAATTAATATCATTGACAATTAATTCATTTAACATTACATTATTCTAAAAATATATCGAGTCAATACATTAAATAATTAAAATTCAATTTAAATTAATATTGCATACGGTATTCTTTTTTTACAATGTGGTTAATTGAAAGGTCAATACGTTTGCAAGCCACTAATATTTTTCTAACCCCTAACTTTATTAAATAAAGTAACTAATATTTTTCTAACCCCCTAATAGTTAAATAAAGTCAATAATATTTTTCTAACCCCCTAACAGTTAAATAAAGTCACTAATATTTTTCGAAACCCCTAACAATTAAATAAAGTCACTAATATTTTTTTAACCCCCTAACATTTAAATAAAGTCACTAATACTTTTCTAACCCCCTAACAATTAAATAAAGTCACTAATATTTTTTTCTAACACCCTGACAATTAAATAAAGTCACTAATATTTTTTTTCTAACACCCTAAAATAATCTAAGTCACTAATAACTATCATATATTGATTGTTGTTAATAAAAAAATATACAATAAATAGGGACTTACATGAGAGAGACAGAGCTTTGCTGCGCAAAACCTTCCAAAAAAAATTTAGAGAGAAGGAGGAGGAAGAGGTTCAAAGAGAGGATGGGAGGGTGGAAATGAGGTAAAAATGTGAAATTGGGAATATATAGTGCATGTGGGTCACGCCCTCTACTGGGCGTGTTACCCCTGTGGGTCACGCCCTCCCTTGGGCGTGTCTCTCTCCTGTTTGGTCACGCCCTATTTTGGGCGTGTTCCTCAGGCTGCTCACGTCCTATGCAATGCGTGTCTCTCTCCTCCTGGTCACGCTCCCCATTGGGCGTGTTTGATTGCTATAGTTATGTAATATTTTGTAAAATGACTATTTTTTCGTAATTTTTTTATTAAAAAAGCAATAAATTAATTTTTTTGCCACCAAAAGTATGTCATTCCATTATTTCAAATAGTTAAAAGCACTTTAAGTGGACAATACAAAATTTCCAAATTTATGCTTGTAATAAATGTTAGTAGCATCATTGTGTGGAAGTGAGCAAAATTAAGTAGATTTATAATTTCTACTTTTTTTTTTTGTTCATAATTACATCGAGTTGTTGAAATCAAAAGTAATCTTCTATGAAACAATATAAATCATCCCTATAAACCTTTAACTCACCCAATAAGAACCCACATTTGAATCAAATACATTTGGAATATATTGAAAATATTAAAACCATGAGACGAATAAGTGTCAAAATTGTTTAAAAAATACATGATCATATCCGCTTTGCATCTAATTTAGCTTATTTTTACGGTGCACTTTCTTCATGTTCATTGATTGTAACCTCAAAACAAAAACTGAAAAATAAAAAATAATAAGGGAGAAGGTGTAAACATAATATTAATAATATGTATTGGTGACAAACTAACAAGAACTAAACGTCATTCTAAGCAAACGCACTTTGACAGAGAAGACCAAAGTTTATATTCTAAAGAAAATAAACGTTGCTTGGGCATATATCTTTAGTACTACTGTAGTATGTTCTCTTTTATTAAAATTAGAAAAATGTGATGGTTTAAAAAAAAATAACTATACAAAAAAGGGTAAAATAATAAAAAATATATATTATTATTTCCAAATGAAATAAATGATGCAGTGAGTATTCGGTACTACAGTATTACCGAAGATATTTCCGTTGGTTGGGCTCCTAATCTTGGAAATTTGCGATGGGAAAAAACTGACTCTTATTCACAAGAGACACAACCTAAATGGAAGAATTTGTTAATAAAAAATTGATTTAAAAAAAAACACTGGACAAACTAATATAAAAAATTGTATTACTGGTTTTAATTTTTTTATATAACATAAATAGTCATAAATTGTAAATCTTTTAATACATTTTAAATGTAAACTTACTACAAAGAAATGAAGCATGCTACAAAATCTACCTTTATCTACTGATCCGGGAATTGCAAAGACGGCTGCAAATACAAACTGTCCCACATTTGAATCATTAATCATATGTTATTTCGTAATGTGTAGGAAAGTATGTGTATATGGAGATTTAGCAATTTCGATAGTACGTACATATAGTCAAAAATGTTTTCACTAGTGGATTACATAAATATAGAGAAATATAAGAATCGTGATCTAGGATGAGAGATTTTTCTCACTAATGTGTTATAACTATGTATTCTGTGAAGTATATAATTATAATATTAAAGTTCTTTTTTTCTTTTCTTGTCATTTTTCAGATTCTGTTGACTGAAGTAAAGAGAGAATTTTTTTTTAATATTATAACTATATATTCATAGTTATAATAACGTTCGTGGAAAAAAGGGAGACAAATTTAATATATAACTATATATTATGGGGTTTACATTTTTACAGTACGTGCAGCAATCAAGTACCTATCATATATATATTTGAAAGCATTAAATAGGGAGAATCATAACTATATAAAGGATGAAAGCATTAAATATGAGAAATCATAATCATACATCCATTATTGCTGTACGTAAAGCAGTTGCAAAAATAATTTTACAGTATATTATTTGGAAGAGATAATTATAATACATTTGCAATATAAATCTCTCATCATCCTGTGACACAGCCACACAGGACATCTGTGACAGCCACACAGAACATCCGCAGCTCCCATAAATGTATCTTGTACATCCCTGAATTTGGTATAAAAATATAGTTGGAAAGTCACCTCTGTCTCAATTAAAACAGTTATGAGAATATCTTAAAAGTTCACTAGCGAGCTCCTTTAGCAGAAGCTTCTTTCACAAAAACGTCTTCGGTCGTTTTAAAGTTAAAGTGGGCTACTCCTTATCTTCATTCATAATTTATGGTCATGTCCCGCGGCGTGAGTTGATTGTTGATTGTGTAAAGACTATATAATATGGGAAAAGTGTGTGTACTGTAAAAGGACATACACTTAGATCATTTTAGAAGAGAGTAGATACAAAGATATGTGAGTCTCATTAAAAAAATAAAAATAAAAAAATAAAAGTGCGGGTCCCACTTATTTATGTTTACATTTCTCCTAAAATAACCTAAATGTGTGTCCATTTATAGGAGACACACTTTTCCCATATAATATAAAAAGGTTGAATATGTACGCGCACTGTCAAAACAAATCAATAAATAACGGTTTGATTTGCCATTTATTTATTTATTTATAAATGGTGGGGATTATATAAGATTACAAATTTACAACTATCATATCCTTTTTGTTTATAATATAACAGTAAAAGCTAAATTTTGGGGAAGTGTGTTGTTGGCTGCGTCATTCCAATAGCAATAAAGCCAAAATTTAGGGATGCGTGTTCTAAAAATTTCAACTTAAATTGTGTGGAAGATTGTTTAGGGGCAAGCGGGGCCTGTGAATAATAATTAGCTTTGTTGTTCACGGGAACTTATAATTGGTTATGGTTCTTAGATCAATTACTTTGTAATATAAAATATAATGCTTCTTTTGAATGAATAATAATTTAACAACTCGTCGCAATCAATTTCTTGGTAAAAAATTTATAAGTTTCAACTCAATCATTATGTTTTCCAATTATATCTCAATTTAGATTTTCCTTAGCCTTGGATGTTTAATGGAAATATAACATCTTACTTCGTACGTTAATTGTCCTTAACATCTCTCAAATTAGGCAATCACGAGGTTAATGTGGTATGCAATTCCAAACAAAATTAAAAAAAAAAAAAAAAACTGTTAAGCAAGAATCGAACTTCTTTTAACAAATGATGGTAGGTAGGTTGGCGTCATAAAGCTTGAGTGAGAATTTGTGTTCGATTCTCCCCAGGATTATTTTTGGAGGGGTAAATCCTTAATCTCAGGACCATCCCGAATCGGACTAGTCATGAAGTGATGAACCGATTGTAATATCTTTAGAAAAAATCGAATTATTTCTGTAGTTTTAAATCAAAATGTACATTTGCTATTTTAATAGGGAAAAAGAAATATCCTTTACGCTTGTGTCCTTTTAGGGTGATTTACACAAAGTCTATTGGTCAGATTTTGTGTAAACCTTAAAAGTTTTTTTTTTTTCTCTCTCTAATCACATTGATGACTTATAAAGTAAAAAAAAAAAACTTTTTAGATTTACACAAAATTTGACCAGTAGTCAGACTTTGTGTAAGTCACTACAAAAACACAACTTGTGTCTTTTTAAAATACATCCACTTAACCCATTTTAATAACTTTCTAAACAGCATTTTACACTTTTGACATAAGGTACAATAGTTGACAATATATGGCATGGTTGAAACTAGTAAGAATCTATGACAAGACTACATTCATGTATTCTTCTCCATCATAATCGACTTTGACACAAACAAGTGTAAATAAAAATAAACTTTGATTACTTTATTACATGATGGAACATGCATTTACATTGTCGTCACTAAAAAGTGAGACAAAATTCTCTTCAGGGGCATTGGATGAGACAGGAAATGCCTGCACAACATTTCTAACAAATCCAGTGGGTGCTCTTATGTCATAGGCTCCGGAGGCATAAGGATAGTACACCAGATGCTGTTCAACATAAGGCCAAAATTTAGCTCTTACTTTCCCAGTGCTCCTTACCCTCTTTAACACCTTGTTTGCATCAACATAACCGCTTACTATCACCCTGCTTTGCTTTCTGTTTACCTCCACAGATTTCACTCCTACACAATACGCAAGTTATGGATCAAAATCAATGTGGTTTTGTAGGTTCAAAAATTTGCTTTCCTTTGTTAGATTTATTATAAAGGGAAGATTATATTTACAAACTTTTTGTTTACAAACTCTTACAAGTCATACTTTAATCAAGAGTGTATGACTGGTCATACTTAGTATAATTTGTAAAAAAAATTTATAAACGAATGATTCCCCTTATTATAAACTAAGGTTATATCAGAAGCTGACATATTAAGAGGATCCATATAATTTACCTTTGGTCAAATACAAGATACGAATATAGAAGTCTAGCTTGTAGCTTATTCCAAACAAAGTAGAATTAAATTAAAAAAATATATATAGGAATGGTAACTAATCAGCATCCGAGAAAATGAAACACTTCAATAAATAATGTCGTGAGCTTGAAGTTCACTTCATCTTTAATGTTAACAATTTGCTATAAGTGAGAAAAACTGAAAATCATCATCTTCCTTTGTCTTCCTTTCTTATCTATAATTGAATAATGTGCTTTTCACTTTGGTATTGAAATACGAGGAAGCTTATACTTACAATTTTTTTTTACAACCTCTTACGATCATATCTTATCACTATTGATTTCCGATAATCAAACGGTTATCATTTTCGTAAATTAAACTCATTAATTAATTATTAATTCACAATAAATGATAATCGTTGATTGGCGGAAATCAACGGTGATAAGATATGGTTGTAAGAGGTTCTAAAGAAAAAAATGTTGTAAGTATAACCTTCCCCTTGAAATATATAGTTTGAGACTATAATGACTTTGGCCCCCTAAAGAAACTGTCATGTTACTTTATATTTTCTCTCATATAGAGATCTATATTCCTCTTTACCCCTTTCTGGGTTCAAAATAACTCATTAGAGGGCCGATCCAGTTCAAATATTCACTTTGTGAGTGTCTGGGGAAGAGAATATTCTAGGCAATCTTTCCCATGTTTTTTGCAGAGAGGCTGATTCGAACCCGCGACCTGACACACCACGGCAAGCAAGCTTACCGCTGAGCCAAGCCGGCCCTTCAGAATAACTCATTAAAGAACAAAAATAAAATGCTCTATGGTTCTTTCATAGAACAAGTCACAAGAGAAAAGTTAAGCTACACAGGAAGGGAACCTTTTAATGAAGTCACTGCATTTTTCACTCTTCTTTCACAACCATCACAGTCCATTCTGACTTTGATCTCAACTGTCTGAAATATTGAATGGCAAAGCATGTGAGGAATGAATGATATAACATATAGAGGAATGAAACTACAATAAAATTAGAGCAGGAAGGTAGCACTGTGCAAAAAAGAAAGAAAAGTTGACACTTATTTGATAGTTGTGCTAATAATTTCTTACCTGCATTGGTTTGTGCTTGGTCCTAATGCTGGTTACAGTGCAAAAGTTGGAGAGGTAATCAAGTGCACCCATTTTGCTTCTCTTTTTCAGAAAGCTAAGGTAGGGAGAGAGTGAGAGAATGAGTTAGATGAATGGTGTTTTTATAGAAGGCTCAAAAAGATTAATTGAGGAGGACTAAGGTGCAAAAGCAGTTCCTAGAAAATTATATTTTGAAACCACAATTATTGATGGGGTCATATCCTCCTAATTTAAAGCTCAGTAAGTGATCCATATAATGATAGACCTCTCTATCTGTTCCATATTTCATGGACAATTGTTTTTCAAATATATATAAAATTTTGAAAAATAATAATAATTTTTTTTGTTGTCTTTAGTTTTTGTTCCATGAGTATGGCTTGCTTTTCCACAATTCACTAATAAAATACTCCAATAATGGCTTTCATTATATGATTATATACACTGTTTGATACATTAGATTGAACTGTTCAAATATCCCACTTGAAACTAAAAAAGAAAAGAAAAATAAAGTGCTAAGATATTTTAGTTTTGCAGCTGGCTAGTTCACGTGAGCTAGTTTACTATGTATGCAGCTAATAATATACCTTTCTATTCTGATTAAAATCATATCAGTCGTTATTAAAGAATTTATACGAAAAATTCCAATTAAAGACAGTTTCAGATTATTTACCTTAACATTGGTAGTACATGAAAAACCTACGTAAAAATTTAAAATTTTGTTAAACGTAAGATGTACACAAATTAATCTCTTAAATACTTAGACAACCTCTTGTTCCACCATGGTATTAGCATTCTACTTTCAAGAGTTATATAACATCATGTGCATAACTTATTTGAGTTCAAAAGGAAAGGGGAAGTCACATAAACTCATAAAACAACTTGTAACTCCATTTAAATTCAATTAACCCTACTTGAACTTTCCAACTAAACTGCATGGGGTCATAAGTAGATTTGAATGGAAGTGGTAATGAACTATTAATTCACATAACGTTGATTATGATTTTTCATTATTGTCTACTTGATGTGATGGGTTTGATTAATAGTCTGTTTCTTTTTCCTTCCCGGTTTATTAGGTTTGAAAAAAATTATTAAAGAAAAACATAAATGTAAGCATTCTACATAGCCAAGTGCGGGCATTATTCAATTCCGAAAGAGATAAAAATTGGTTTTTAAAGTGTATCAAATAAATAGAAAGAAAAACAAGAACGGCGCCCCGGCGGGGCAGAACAAGTTGAAATAATTATCAATATGATTGAATACTTTCGGTAAGCATTATAGTTGATAAATGAACACTGATCCAATACCAATCTCCATCCAAAGGCACAATAATTGACCCAGTTTGTTATGCTATGTTGCCTAACTGATGTGTAAAGTCCTTCTCTCTTTAGTGCCATATATATATATATATATATATATATATATATATATATATATATATATATAATCCACACAGCCGGTGGCAAATTTGAAGTTTGACACCTTATCTTATAGCCCTTAGATCAAAAAAGATCAATGGTATCACATGCTTATAAATCAGAGTCGTTGAAATTTTTTGACAACGGCTCTCAGATGAGGTGTTAAACTTCAACTTTGATACCGGTGTCAAATGATCCTATCTCATATAAATATATATATATAAGGTTAGAATCCAATGATTTAATTTATATCTAATGGCTCAAATTTTTTAGCAATGTGAGCCATTGTATACAAGTGAATAATGGTCAATATGAGTTGAATACTTTAACTCTGACACCTATTGAGAGCTATTAGATCAAAAAAAAATCAATGGTGTCACATGCTTTGATCTTTTTTTTTATCTATGTTGCTCTCAACTGAGGTGTAAAGTCCTTCTCTATATATATATATATATATATATATATATATATATATATATATATATATAATCAACTCCACTCCACAATCAGGACTCATTGTTGACTTGTTTGGTCATTGATTTTTCTTCTTTGGCATTTGGGGTTAGATATTCATATATCCTAGGCAAACATATTACAACCATACTTGTTTGCAGTGGGCATTTAGTAGTTGTTAAAGTGGAAGGAACAGAAAAATTAAGAATGATAGAGTAACAAATTCACACACACACACATGGGAATCACGTAAATGGTGTAGATGATACGAAATATAAAGGCATACTTGTTTGAGAAGCTGTTTTCCTAAAGATAATTGCAAAAGTTGATTGTTGAACATAAATCGTACAAAATGAACGAAGAAAATAAAAATTTGAATCAAATCAAAATAAAAAGAATCGATTGCCTAAACAGCCGAAACATAAATTAAAATATGCCTTTCTATTTGATAAACAACCTCTCATAATTTCTTCAGCTTCTGCCCTCGCAACCCATTCCAGAAAGAAGCGGCATTTACAACC
Organism: Gastrolobium villosum; assembly: GCA_032173675.1. Taxonomy (NCBI): domain Eukaryota; kingdom Viridiplantae; phylum Streptophyta; class Magnoliopsida; order Fabales; family Fabaceae; genus Gastrolobium; species Gastrolobium villosum. The sequence goes on from JAVKPL010000864.1 coordinate 83,520, forward strand.
TTTTTGCCTGGAAGCTGAACTTCCAATACCTGACAGTTTTACATCGTCAATGAATTTAGAAAGGCATACTGATTTTCAAGAATACTGGTCTCACTAATTTGTGTAAAACATGTTCTTTTTGAGATTAAGAAGCACATTAACAGTATCTTTGAAAGCAAGTCATTTTCATTAACCTGCTAGACTATATCTCATAAAATTTTCATATAATTACAAATTTAGGAGAGATTCAGCATTTTCAAAGTCCAAAATGCATATGAACGCACACAATTTGGATCCCCAAAGACACTGCCTCTTCATCAAACACCATTTATTTTCAAAAAAATAACATTTTTTATTAGTTTCAAGATGGAACACATTTAGAGAGTTTCGAAAAGCACCTCTACAAAAGGAGAAAACAAGAGGCATGGCCATTTTTTAATGGAATTGCTAATGCATGAATTACATTAAATAGTGATTTTCAATAAATGAAAGACGTTAGTTAAGTGGCAACTTAAGCTTAAGGGAACAAATGACACTAATGAATTTCAAATTCAACTTTTCAAACAAGTGTCATGTTTTGGCTTTAAATTATGGGTTTTATTTTTCTCATTCAACATGAGAATTGAATTCTCATATTGTAGAGACAAAAAACATGTGGAGCCCATATGATAGAAAAAATTATGTGTATGACCCATGTTGGCACGAAAATCGAAGGGTGTGTAGGAAAATTCAAATTCTCATGTTAAATGAGAATTATAAAACCCTTAAATTATTGTTTACCAGTGATTTTTTAAAAGAAAATGAACAACTTCTTATAGATAGTCAGAAGCAGTTCCTTGGAAACAAAATTATTTTTGGAATTAACATGAAATAATCCATTTGTCTCCAATTCCCATTTCTAACTTGGGATGAAATGAAACCTTTTTTTTTTTTTATAAATTCTCCTTGTTGTGTAAATAGTTTGAAACAAAAAAACAACTAATAATCTGATTGATAAATTTATGGGTGCATTTTTTCTATCATTGCTGCAAAGAATTTTTTTTGCATCAATCGATTACAACTATGTATGGTAGTGTATAATTATAATAATAAAGTTGTTTCTTTTCTCTCTCCTCAGACATTGTGAGCTGGCGTGGCGGAGAGAGAAAAAACAATTTTACCATTATAACTATGTACTACCCGTAGTATAATTTTAAAATCGGTTGTTGCAGAAAAAAATTTCTGCAGTGAAAAGAGATGTAGATTTCCCTAAACTTATTCTCAAAACAATCTTTGTTTAGGGGAAAAACGAGAAAATTACAGCTTAACAAGATCTCTGCACTGGAATAGTCACTACCCAAATTGTTAAGATTAACTGACACTGGAGAATCAAATCTATATAAGATTAAGCATGAGCTGCCCAAAGACAATGAAAAATATAAAAAAATTTGGCAGTTCAGAAGATCAATTGTGGGAGCAATTCTCTGTTGTGCTTCTTAATATACATTGATTTGAATATATCCAAATTTGTTTCTGGTTTCTTCGTTTTTTTTTTTTGGGAGGGGGGTTTATTTGGCTTGTTATTCATATTACAACTTAAACCTGTGACCTCTACAACCACCTGCCTACGTAGTGCAAACATGATTTAGCTCAGCAACGACAATAGAAACTTCAACATTGATTTGAAAACTAAATATACCTCAAGTGTGGTGCCCCTTCCACATGGAAAGGCCAATGCGCCATCAACAAATGTAATATCATCGGCTTCATTGGACTGCACACTTTCATGACTGCGAACTCGTGTGGTTATAATTTTAATCTCCAAAGTTTTCTGCTGACCGCTTTTCTCAACTACCAAAACTTTTGCTCTAGTTCCTGGCCATCCTGACAAAGCACGAACCTAAAATTCTTTTATGTCACAACTACACAGTTTAGATAAGATCATGAATTTTACCTTATTATGTAGAACATATGCTTCTTGATCAAAGAATAGCCATGATTCGTCTGGACTTATCTGCATAAAGTAGCAAAACAAAAATATGAGCAACTCCTTGTAAGGAAGATATTTTACCAACTGTATGTGCTGGAGTTTCTTTCCTTTTTCTTTTGTGGATAACTGGATATACACTGGAATGAACAGAAAGGCATATAACACAATTTCTTCCCAATGTAATATTTGAAATTTTCAAGTTTTTTTATTAAATTGCAGCAAACTGCTGACTGAAATTATGTAAAAATAAATAGTATGAAACCCGATTTCTTTTCAATAGGAGCTTCAGATGTAGAAAGCTATCAGAACCAAAAGAGAAAAAGAAAATTCTCTGCAACTGATGCAAGACCCTGTAAGTTTATTTCTTAGGTACATGCTTCTTATAGACAACTGGCTTCTTGGGTTAGGTGAAAGTTCACATATCACGTTTTGGAAGGAAATTTAAGTGGGGAATATTCATTTTAGAGGTTGATGCTAGCCTGTGTGTCTATTACTCTACTTTTTAAGCATAATTCACACATCCAGAAGCTTTTACTCTCTTCACCTATTCAAGGCCACAATATCCTGAATTTATAATTTCACACAAACAAAGTGATAGAGAAGCTAGTGAGTGTCTCAGATCAGCTCATCTGTTCTCCAAACTAGAGAGGAAAATTTGGAGTTTGGATCCTTTTGGTTTGTTTTCTTGTGTCCAGTGTTCAATCTTTAACTCCTCCAATTAATCATCAAAGAAATTCAAAACAACCTGTACAGTCAAGTCTTTCATTCGGAACGTGGAGCACAATAGGATCAATAGAAATGACATTGAACATTTTGCATAATTGTAGACCTCATACTGTTCTTTCACCTAATATGTGTGTTATGAGCAGGTTGATCAGAAACAGTAGCCCACTTATTTTTTTGCATTGTGAGTTTTCGTTTTTAAATGAGACCACAATGTGTCCCGACAGCCCGGCAGCATATAATTAGTTTGGGGCACTTGGTGAACACTACATGTGCCCCTCACCTTGGAGAATCCCAATTTATAAGTTTTGTCAGGAATATGGAGGCTAAAATTAAGGCAATGTGTGATTTATGCAATTCTTTGCCGTTACATCTGATATAGTAAAAAGTTGTGTTAATGGACTCTCTATTTTGAATTTTGATAATTGTTTCAAGGGAATTTATATTACTGATATGCAAAGAGATTGAAAAGCCTTGATTCATTTTTTAGCCATCAATTTGTTGCCAGAAGTACAAAAGATTCATAAAAGTATATCTGCAAGGTCAACTTTAACCAGTCTAACAAGTAACATTGGGAAAAAAAATGGAGCATCTGATATATATTGAACTAATTACTAATATCAATAGGAAAACTCGTTTCTATTCCAGCTACCAAGTAATATAATCAAAACTAAAACTACCTTAGGAGCCAATGTAGCCTTAGAGTCATCTTGAGGTTGTGCTTTCACTCTCGCTGATCCGTCAAATATAGAAGGAAGTTCTGCAATAAGAAGTTCGGATCCTGCATATTCAAGTAAAGATAGGAACCCACTCAGTAACCAAAACATTCTATTAGAATGTCTGGATAAGAATAGCTCAGTACAACACCAGAAGAAAAGAACATAGGAATACAAAATATAAAGTGACATTTATGACGAGAAGAATCATACCTTTATGAAACAGGAGCTCAAGCAAATCAGGTGCCTACATAGATATCTAAAGATTTGTCAGAAGCAGGGAGAGAACTGTCTTGTAAGTTTAACCAAACAAGTTCAAAGAGTTATGGATTGCAAGTCCCACAATGACTGAGCAAGACGTGCCAGGTACAAATAGGAACAAAATGCGTGTTTGATTTCAAAAGGTAAAAATAGCAATAAAATAGAAATGAGACATCCCTCTTGGCAGAAATAAATAAAGTCACTGATGAAAGATATAAAGGTGGTACATAAAATCAAATATATGTTCTGATTACAAACCTAAGATATTAATACAATCAAAGGAGCGTATAACCCTTGATATAAGATGCACCAGTATTACTCATTCAAACCAACCGTTCAAAGATTCCAAATTAGGTTACAAACAAGGGCTAAAGACAAATATATGAGATGAGCATTAATCTTTTTATAGATAAAGCAAAAAGCTCATGATGAAATCACATTGGCACCTTTTGTAGCAAAAAGAGACAACAGAAAATCATACCTTTATTTGATTATCAACTTCAAATGTTTCACTAGCAATGACAGGTCCAGCATCCAGCGCACGAACAGTGAATGCTAACGATACTCCAGTTTCTTTAACACCATCCTAGTATACAAATCAATACATACAACCAAAAATAACTTTACGAAATAAAAGCTGTAAAAAGCATTCAGAATTTAGAGATTGAAAACAACTGACACCAAGAAGCAGGAGAAAACCTGCAATGCTCTTTGAACAGGAGCAGCCCCACGATACATTGGCAACAAGCTAGGGTGAATATTGACTGTCCCTGAGATATTTGCTTGTGGAATTTAGAAATTTTGGTGTTATACCAATATGTTTAACTACTATTAATTATATGAGACTAAAGGGCATGTTTGGTGTATAGTATAGGATAAGGCATGATAGTATAACACCTGATTAAATTTTAATATTATCCAGTGTTTGGTATGGTATTGTATAAGATAATGTCCTCCAATATTTTAGAAATTCATGTATTAAAAAAAATTATTTTAATATATTAATATTGAAATGATATATTAGTTATTGAGAATTATACTTGTAATCAATATTAATACATCAACCCCTTATCAGGCCTAATCTCACCCCTTTATACATCCTTATCAGGCCTAATTTCACCACTTTATACATCATTGTGATGTATTAAAATATATTAAGGGGTTCTGCTGTATAAACTTATACTATACGATGGTCACACGTACAGTATAGGCTTATACTGTCAAGCCTTATACATTACACCAAACATGCCCTTAAGAATTTTAACTGTGAAGTAACTCCGTCTCTGTGGAGTCGGATTAAGTAGTGAGAGAGAAGAAATAAGAAAATGTAAAATTCGAATGATAAAATATGAGGGCAGGCCATTGTGCGTTAAGGAATAGACAAACCCAATGGTGGAATGTCTAGAAACTTGGTAGGTAAAATATTCCCATAGGCTGCCGTAATGCATAATTGCGGTTGCAAAGCTTTAAAATTTGACAAGAAATTATCCTGCACAAAGAGAAGAGAAGAGAGGAGTGAGTAATTTGTTAGAGATATATAAAATCATTAATGTAACATTACCCATCAGCTTAAGCTTTTGGGTTGAATTGGTTCTTTACATGTTATCAGAGCTCGGTCCTGTGCATTGTCCACCCTTCAAGACTAGAGGGCTTTCATGTGAGGGGGCGTAGAGATATATAAAATCATTAATGTAGCCTTAAGACAGTTTCAGACTATTTACCTTAACATTGATAGTACATGAAAAACCTACGTAAAAATTTAAAATCTTTGTTAAACGTAAGATGTACACAAATAATTAATCTCTCAAATACTTAAGACAACGTTCCTCTTGTTCCACCATGGTGTTAGCATTCTACTTTCAAGAGTTATATAACATCATATGCATAACTTATTTGAGTTCAAAAGGAAAGGGGAAATCACATAAACTCATAAAACAACTTGTAACTCCATTTAAATTCAATTAACCCTACTTGAACTTTCCAACTAAACTGCATGGAGTCACTTGCGGATATAAGTAGATTTGAATGGAAGTGCTAATAAACTATTAATTCACATAACGTTGATTATGATTTTTCATTATTGTCTACTTGATGTGATGGGTTTGATTAATAGTCTGTTTCTTTTTCCTTCCCGGTTTATTAGGTTTGAAAAAAATTATTAAAGAAAAACATAAATGTAAGCATTCTACATAGCCAAGTGCGGCATTATTCAATTCCGAAAGAGATAAAAATTGGTTTTTAAAGTGTATCAAATAAATAGAAAGAAAAACAAGAGCGGCGCCCCGGCGGGGCAGAACAAGTTGAAATAATTATCAATATGATTGAATACTTTCGGTAAGCATTATAGTTGATAAATGAACACTGATCCAATACCAATCTCCATCCAAAGGCACAATAATTGACCCAGTTTGTTATGCTATGTTGCCTAACTGATGTGTAAAGTCCTTCTCTCTTCAGTGCCATATATATATATATATATATATATATATATATATATATATATATATATATAGGATCCTTTGACACTGGTATTAAATTTGAAGTTTGACACCTTATCTTATAGCCCTTAGATCAAAAAAGATCAATGTATCACATGCTTATAAATCAGAGTCGTTGATCTTTTTTTATCTAACGGCTCTCAGATGAGGTGTTAAACTTCAACTTTGATACCGGTGTCAAATGATCCTATCTCATATAAATATATATATATATATAAGGTTAGAATCCAATGATTTAATTTATATCTAATGGCTCAAATTTTTTAGCAATGTGAGCCATTGTATACAAGTGGATCAATGGTCAAGATTGAGTGTAAGACTTCTAACTCTGACACCTCATCTGAGAGCTATTAGATCAAAAAAGATCAATGGTGTCACATGCTTTTATCTTTTTTTTTATCTAGTAGCTCTCAATTGAGGTGTGAAAGGATTATATATATATATATATATATATATATATATATATATATATATATATATATATATATATTCAACTCCACTCCACAATCAGATCTCATTGTTGACTTGTTTGGTCATTGATTTTTCTTCTTTGGCATTTGGGGTTAGATATTCAAATATCCTAGGCAAACATATTACAACCATACTTGTTTGCAGTGGGCATTTAGGAGGTGTTAAAGTGGGAGGAACTGAAGAAATAAGAATGATACAGTAACAAATTCACACACATACACATGGGAATCACGTAAATGGTGTAGATGATACGAAATATAAAGGCATACTTGTTTGAGAAGCTGTTTTCCTAAAGATAATTGCAAAAGTTGATTGATAGTTGAACATAAATCGTACAAAATAAACGAAGAAAATAAAAATTTGAATCAAATCAAAATAAAAAGAATCGATTGCCTAAACAGCCGAAACAAAAATTAAAATATGCCTTTCTATTTGATAAACAACCTCTCATAATTTCTTCAGCTTCTGCCCTCGCAACCCATTCCAGAAAGAAGCGGCATTTACAACCTTTTTGCCTGGAAGCTGAACTTCCAATACCTGCCAGTTTTACATCATCAATGAATTTAGAAAGGCATACTGATTTGCAAGAATACTGGTCTCACTAATTTGAGTAAAACATGTTTTTTTTTTTTTTTTTCCAGATTAAAAAGCAACAGTGCTTCCTCAATGCTTGTTACTCGTGAAAGAAAGAAAAACACATTAACAGTATCTTTGAAAGCAAGTCATTTTCATTAACCTGCTAGACTATATCTCATAAAATTTTCATATAATTACAAATATAGGAGAGATTCAGCATTTTCAAAGTCCAAAATGCATTTTGAATAAAATGAACGCAAAAATATTTGGATCCCCAAAGACATTGCCTCTTCATCTAACACCATTTGTTTTAAAAAATAACATTTTTTATTAGTTTCAAGATGGAACACTTTAGAAAGTTTCGAAAAGCAATTCCACAAAAGGAGGAAACAAGAGGCATGGGAATTCCCCATTTTTTAATGGAACTAATGCATGAGTTACATTAAATAGTGATTTTCAATAAAAGAAAGACGTTAGTTAAGTGGCAACTTAAGCTTAAGGGAACAAATGAGAGTAATGAATTTCAAATGCAACTTTTCAAACAAGTTTCATGTTTTGGCTTTAAATAATTGTTTACCATTGATTTTTTAAAAGAAAATGAAAAACTTCTTATATATAGTCTGAAGCAGTTCCTTGGAAACAAAATTATTTTTGGAATTAACATGAAATAATCCAATTGTCTCCAATTCCCATTTCTAACTTGGGATGAAACCTTTTTTTTTTTTATAAATTCTCCTTGTTGTGTAAATAGTTTGAAACAAAAAAACAACTAATAATCTGATTGATAAATTTATGGGTGCGTTTTTTCTACTATTGCTGCAAAGAAATTTTTTGCAACAACCGATTACAACTATGTATGGTAGTGTATAATTATATTAATAAAGTTGTTTCTTTTTTCTCTCCTCAGACATTGTGAGCTGGCGTGGCGGAGAGAGAAAAAACAATTTTACCATTATAACTATGTACTACCCGTAATATAATTTTAAAATCGGTTGTTGCAGAAAAAAAATTCTGCAGTGAAAAGAGAAGTAGATTTGCCTAAACTTATTCTCAAAACAATCTTTGTTTAGGGGAAAAACGAGAAAATTACAGCTTAACAAGATCTCTGCACTGGAAGAGTCACTACCCAAATTGTTAAGATTAACTGAAACTGGAGAATCAAATCTATATAAGATTAAGCATGAGCTTCCCAAAGACAATGAAAAATATTAAAAAAAAAATTGGCAGTTCAGAAGATTCATTGTGGGAGCAATTCTCTGTTGTGCTTCTTAATATACATTGATTTGAATATGTCCAAATTTGTTTCTGGTTTCTTCGTTTTTTTTTTTTGTTTTTTTTTTGGGAGGGGGGTTTATAGGATTTGGCTTGTTATTCATATTACAACTTAAACCTGTGACCTCTACAACCACCTGCCTACGTAGTGCAAACATGATTAGCTCAGCAACGACAATAGAAACTTCAACATTGATTTGAAAACTAAATATACCTCAAGTGTGGTGCCCCTTCCACATGGAAAGGCCAATGCGCCATCAACAAATGTAATATCATCGGCTTGATTGGACTGCACACTTTCATGACTGCGAACTCGTGTGGTTATAATTTTAATCTCCAAAGTTTTCTGCTGACCGTTTTTCTCAACTACCAAAACTTTTGCTCTAGTTCCTGGCCATCCTGACAAAGCACGAACCTAAAATTCTTTTATGTCACAACTACACAGTTTAGATAAGATCATGAATTTTACCTTATTATGTAGAACATATGCTTCTTGATCAAAGAAGAGCCATGATTCGTCTGGACTTATCTGGATAAAGTAGCAAAACAAAAATATGAGCAACTCCTTGTAAGGAAGATATTTTACCAACTGTATGTGCTGGAGTTTCTTTCCTTTTTCTTTTGTGGATAACTGGATATACACTGGAATGAACAGAAAGGCATATAACACAATTTCTCCCCAATGTAATATTTGACACTTTCAAGTTTTTTTATTAAATTGCAGCAAACTGCTGACTGAAATTATGTAAAAATAAATAGTATCGAACCCCATTTCTTTTCAATAGGGGCTTCAAATGTAGAAAGCTATCAGAACCAAAAGAGAAAAAAAAAATTCTCTGCAATTGATGCAAGACCCTATAAGCTTATTTCTTAGGTACATGCTTCTTATAGACAACTGGCTTCTGGGTTAGGTGAAAGTTCACATATCACGTTTTGGAAGGAAATTTAAGTGGGGAATATTCATTTTAGAGGTTGATGCTAGCCTCTGTGTCTATTACTCTCTTCACACATCCAAAAGCTTTTACTCTCTTCACCTATTCAAGGCCCCAATATCTTGAATTTATAAATTCACACAAACAAAGTGATAGAGAAGTTAGTGAGTGACTCAGATCAGCTCATCTGTCCTCCAAACTAGAGAGGAAACTTTGGAGTTTGGATCCTTTTGGTTTGTTTTCTTATGTCCAGTGTTCAATCTTTAACTCCTCCAATTAATCATCAAAGAAATTCAAAACAACCTGTACAGTCAAGTCTTTCATTCGGACAGTGGAGCACAATAGGATCAATAGAAATGACATTGAACATTTTGCATAATTGTAGACCTCATACTGTTCTTTCACCTAATATGTGTGTTATGAGCAGGTTGATCAGAAACAGTAGCCCACTTATTTTTTTGCATTGTGAGTTTTCTTTTTTAAATGAGACCACCCGGCAGCATATAATTTGTTTGGGGCACTTGGTGAACACTACATGTGCCCCTCACCTTGGAGAATCCCAATTTATAAGTTTTGTCAGGAATATGGAGGCTAAAATTAAGGCAATGTGTGATTTAGGCAATTCTTTGCCGTTACATTTGATATAGGAAAAAGTTGTGTTAATGGACTCTGTATTTTGAATTTTGATAATTGTTTCAAGGGAATTTATATTACTGATATGCAAAGAGATTGAACAGCCTTGTTTCATTTTTTAGCCAACAATTTGTTGCCAGAAATACAAAAGATTCATAAAAGTATATCTGCAAGGTCAACTTTAACCAGTCTAACAAGTAACATTGGGAAAAAAAAAAGGAGCATCTGATATATATTGAACTAATTACTAATATCAAAAGGAAAACTCGTTTCTATTCCAGCTCCCAAGTAATATAATCAAAACTAAAACTACCTTTGGAGCCAATGTAGCCTTAGAGTCATCTTGAGGTTGTGCTTTCACTCTAGCTGATCCACCAAATATAGAAGGAAGTTCTGCAATCAGAAGTTCGGATCCTACATATTCAAATAAAGATAGGAACCCACTCAGTAACCAAAACATTCTATTAGAATTTCTGGATAAGAATAGCTCAGTACAATACCAGAAGAAAAGAACATAGGAATACAAAATATAAGTGACATTTATGAATAGAAGAATCATACCTTTATGAAACAGGAGCTCAAGCAAATCAGGTGCCTATATAGATATCTAAAGATTTGTCAGAAGCAGGGAGAAAACTGTCTTGTAAGTTTAACCAAACAAGTTCAAAGAGTTATGGATTGCAAGTCCCACAATGACTGAGCAAGACATGCCAGGTACAAATAGGAACAAAATGCGTGTTTGATTTCAAAAGGTAAAAATAGCAATAATAAAATAGACATGAGACGTCCCTCTTGGCGGAAATAAATAAAGTCACTGATGGAAGATGCAAAGGTGGTACATAAAATCCAATATATGTTCTGATTACACACCTAAGATATTAATACAATCAAAGGAGCATATAACCCTTGATATAAGATGCACAAGTATTACTCATTCAAACCAACTGTTGAAAAATTCCAAATTAGGTTACGAACAAGGGCTAAAGACAAATATATGAGATGAGCATTAATCTTTTTATAGATAAAGCAAAAAGCTCATGATGCAATCACATTGGCACCATTTGTAGAAAAAAGAGACAACAGAAATTCATACCTTCATTTGATTATCGACTTCAACTGTTTCACTAGCAATGACAGGTCCAGCATCCAGTGCGCGAACAGTGAATGCTAACGATACTCCGGTTTCTTTAACACCATCCTAGTACACAAATCAACACATACAACCAAAAATAACTTTATGAAATAAAAGCTGTAAAAAGCATACAGAATTTAGAGATTGAAAACAATTGACATCAAGAAACAGGAGAAAACCTGCAATGCTCTTTGAACAGGAGCAGCCCCACGATACATTGGCAACAAGCTAGGGTGAATATTGACTGTCCCTGAGATATTTGCATGTGGAATTTAGAAATTTTGGTGTTAGAGCAATATGTTTAACTACTATTAATTATATGAGACTTAAGTAATATTAATAAATCAACCCTTATCAAGCCTGATTAAATTTTAATATTACCCCCAAATATTTTAAAAATTCATGTATTAAAAAAATTTATTTTAATATATTAATATTGAAATGATATATTAGTTATTGAGAATTGTACTTGTAAATAATATTAATACATCAACACCTTATCAGACCTAATCTCACCCCTTTATACATCATCTTGATGTATTAAAATATATTAAACGGTTCTGCTGTATAAACTTATACTATACAATGGTCACAGTACAGTATAGGTTTATCTTACTATCAAGCCTTATACATCACACCAAAATGGCCCTTAAGAATTTTAAATGTGAAGTAACTCCGTCTCTATGGAGTCGGATTAAGTAATGAGAGAGAAGAAATAAGAAAATGTAAAATTGGAATGATAAAATATGAGGGCAGGCCATTGTGCGTTAAGGAATAGACAAACCCAATGGTGGAATGTCTAGAAACTTGGTAGGTAAAATATTCCCATAGGCTGCCGTAATGCATAGTTGCGGTTGCAAAGCTTTAAAATTTGACAAGAAATTATCCTGCACAAAGAGAAGAGAAGAGAGGAGTGAGTAATTTGTTAGAGATATATAAAATCATTAATGTAACATTACCCATCAGCTTAAACTTTTGGGTTGAATTAATTCTTTACATGATATCAGATATGGCTTTCGTGTGAGGGGGCATGTTAGATATATATAAAACCATTAACGCAGTTTTACCCACCAGCTAAAGCTTTTGAGTTGAATTGGTTCTTTACGTAATTAATTCAGATTAGAAAGAAGAGCATAATAGAATAGAATAGAGTAGTTACGTCTCCAGGTCGTTCGGGAGTGAAAATAAGATGAGGAGAGAAGCCCCTATCAAGGGCATAGTTGGCCAAGGGAGACTGCGTCAGTTTTTTTCCCCTGTCCCTTCTAGCAGCTGGCTGTGTAACAATAGCCGCAACCTAAAATATTAATTAATAAATAAATAAACAATACCATATCAGTGATTCAGTGATTGATTGAGACTTGAAAATGAATGCTGATGACTGTGATTGTGAGAGAAAATAGAAGAATGAATGAATGAATACCTCAAATAAAGAGTGTGGAGAAGCAGAAGCATTGAGAAGCGCATCAAGGACAATAGCTGAGACCTGTAAAAAAAAATTAGAGGAATGAAGTTAGTAAAGAAAGTTAGTTAGTTAGGTAGTTGGAGAGAAGGGTAAGTTGGAGAACCTGAGGTGCGCCCAAGAGGACAATGGGCTTCTTATTGGTGGTGGTGGAAGCGATAGAGGATGTTGGCGCACTCTGTAAACAGAAGAACCGACGAATCATTCTGATGAAGAAGGTCGACACACAACAACTCAACTACAACACCTTTATCTCAAGGGTAATAATAATCCCTCGCTGCCTGTTTTTTTTTTTTTTTTTTCAAAATATAAAATAAAATGCTTTTAGTTTCTGCCAATTTTTTATATTTTTTATTTATATTAAAATAGAACTAATTCATTTTATAGTAAATAGTAAAGTATTAGTCACTATGAATAACATAAATTTATATTATTTTGAATGAAACTGATGTGCTTTGTCGATTTTTTATTTTTTCTTTCCCTCCTAATTTATTTTTTTAAAAAATTTATGGAAGAAAGAAAAATATAAAAAAATCAATAAATATGAATTGAAACATAATAAAAAAAATTTATAACATAATAATAATTTTATTTAAAATGATATAAATTTATTTCCATTGACAAATATTATTTCCATAATAAATATATGATAAAAGTGTGTGCCATATTAAAAGATGTAAAATTATGTCATTGTAAGAGAGAGTAAGAAATAGATAAAGGAGTATAGAGGGAGGGTTAACAAAAATGAATAATAAGATATTGAGAAATAATAAGGTAGATTTTATTACCTTGAGTGGGTAAAAATAAATAAATAAAATAGGAGTGCCGCTAAGCTTACCCTATGTTATCTTATCTGTATTGTATAGTGACTGAATAACACTAACAAGGAGCTAGCTACTGAGCCTGAGTCTGTGTGTGTGTGTGCTGTTGTTCTCATCCTCATCTGATTGGGAATTGGGATGGCTCTTTCTTCGTTGGTGGTTAATCGCCCTCCCCTCCTTCGTCTTCATGAAAACCTACCTTTACCATTTGCTCCGCAATCCCAAACTCAGCCCAAGCTGAAATTTCCATCCGTTGGAATTCGATGTTGCACCTCAACTTTCAACGACAAAACCCTCATTTCCCTCACCACTCAAACTCCCCCACACAATTACCACCCTCTCCTCTGTCGCGCTCGCTCTTCCAAGTTTCCAGGTAAAAACCTTTTTTCATTTCTCCTCTCTCTTTATTATGCATTTTTCATAACACCCTCTCTTCATCCCTTTATAAATTTTTTTTCAGAACTTCATATGTTGTTTAATCATTTAAATTGTTATGGCTGTCCGTGTTTGGTGTTCCCTCATCCTCTACATCAAGTAAATAAAAATGTACTAGTATTTCTAAAACCTCCATTGTATTGTATTATCCCTATCACATTAGTTAATTGCACCATAATAGCACCATGAGCTTATGGGCATTAAGGTGCCTCGCCGCAAGAAAAGAAATAATGCTGTACCGAAATGCAATAGCTGCCATTGGTATTGCATTTACGGCCATATTGCTGTGATAAGGCAAAATGTCAAAATGTTAATTTTGTCCAAAATTTAAATGCGTAACAAAAAAAAATTTAAGGATTTTTTAATCTATCCACATCTCTCTCTATCACTTTGCTATCTCTACCTTAAAAAAAAAAAAAAAAATTATCATTATTTATGTCATATATCTATTCCGCTATTTCGCAACAGCAACCGGGTGTTGGCCGTGACATGCCACAATCTGTATTTGATAACTATGGTCCATACTTATTAATCTCGGATAGCGGTCGGTAGCGATTGATCCTCTAAACTGCTATAGCGCTACAACGCTACTGTGCAAAGTGCACTTAAGTGATACACTAAATTGTACTCCACAAATATAAAACTTAAAATATGAAAATATACATAAAAACAAATTTGAAGGATCTCAAACTCAAACATAAATGATTTCAAACATTAAAATTCAAATCATAAGAAAATTGAACGAATTAAAGTCTCAAATAATGTTACACAACAAAATAAAGTGGCAAAATTAGTCAAAATTCAAACTGCCACTTAAGTGAAATATCAAAATCAAAGAACTTAAGGAACTAATCATAATGGAAATCATGAACAACCAAATCTTCATCTTCACTTTCACTTGTATCGAAGTTGTAAATCTCTTCTTTCTACTACGAGAACACTTTTGCAGAAACTACTGTACCGTGATTCAGCCGCAATAGCGGCCGCTACATCCGCTACACTTCGCCTGACCATCGCGGCGCAGTCTGTAGCGGCCGACCACTGCACTGCACCGCAACGCAACCCTACTATAGCGCGCTAAAGCAGGGCTATTCATAAGTATGCTATGGTCCCTATTAAGCCACAAGTAAATTTCTCGGCTTTCCAATAGTGGTGAACCCTAGTATTGCTAGAGTAATTGACCCCAATTAGATAAAGATAAGCTTACTTATTTGACAGTATAAAGTTAGTCAGTGACCTTAACATATTTACATTTAGTTAGCCTTGGTTGTTACTTAAGGATATTTAGGCTGAGAAAATTATCTGTAAAGCTGTGAATGCGGTTTTATTCAGCATTATACTGTGAATACCCAATTTATTTCAATAGCTAAAGTTTTGAGTTAGTGATAGTGATAGTTGAAGAGTTTTAGAATCTAACATGAGCATTGGTTATCCATGGGGCATGTTAAAGCTGACACTATGTCTTTCCTTTCATTCACTTGCTTCCTGAAACTGCTTTCCTCTGAATAGCAACATGGTGGCAATGTCTTTAATCCTTGTATAGGACAAGGGATAATACTGTGAAATTTAATTTACATTCAATTAATTGGTTGGGGCATGTATCATACCAGTATTAAAACTTTGTTCATTTCCTTCATTTAAACGGTGAGAGTTCCTTATTGTTTGTCAAATTGAGTGTATATGTGACTTTGAGGTCTTTCTCTGAATCTCACTCTCACTACACACAAGGCATGCATGAGAAATTTAAGGCAGTCACAACTTTTAGCTTTTCAGTATACACAGGTTCAGGTGGTACTTTAAATATTCCATCATGGATTGGATGTAAATCTGCTCAGAATGAATTGGGAGTATATTAACCAAAACCAAAAAACCACTCCCCGCTAAACCCGACTAGCGAGTGTGGGGTGGAGGAAATCCTTGTACCCAGTTCTTTACAACTTCAAATATTCCATTATATGTAAATCTGCAAAGAGGCTGGGAAAACATATATTAACATATGTGGAAATTTAATGCTGCAGGACAGGAGAGCAACAAATCATACGTAGAAGCCTATGCCATAGGGCGACATATTCGTATGTCTGCTAGCAAAGCTCGAAGAGTAGTCGAACAGATTCGTGGACGTAAATATGATGAAACACTGATGATATTAGAACTCATGCCTTATAGAGCCTGTGAAGCCATTCTTCCAATAGTGTTTTCGGCAGGAGCAAATGCTAGCAATAACTTGGGTTTAAGCAAAGCAAGTTTAATTATTAGTAAAGCTGTGGTTGATGAAGGGAGAACTATGAAAAGGATGAGGCCTTGTGCACGAGGGCGGGCTCATCAAATTCTAAAGCGCTCTTGTCATATAACCATCGCAGTAAAAGGTTTACCTAGTGAACCTGTCGTGGAAGCAAATCCTGCTTAATCCTATTTGGGACAAAAATGTGTGCCTTATTATGAATCTCCTCCAACCATTACATTTCATGAAAATCTCTGCATTTTGATATTATGTTTCTCATTTTATACAGTGGCTCTTAGAGAGGAGTAATTGTGTATGTGGTAAGTGTATGTCTATTTAAGAGCTGTTTGAATGTTTTATTTAGTGCTGAAAATGAAATGTTTTAGCATTGAAACTTGGCAATATATTCTTCCACTTGTACCAAGGGGAATATCGCGAATGCTTAGGCTATATGAAGTTGAAATCTGCAAGTTGATCACGTTTTATGTGCATTTTCCTGTTCCACTTATAATCGGCTCGAGTAGTGTGTATTACATTACATGTAGGTGAACAATTTAATTTGTAATACATGATTTGTTTTAGTACAAGAATAGCGAGCAAGCGTCATACTTGAAGAATAAGACAATATGGCGAGGCAGGTTGTGGTGAATGTGCTCTGCTATAATATGGAATGTATAATCTCACTCAGCAACGGTGCTATAATCAGGATAAAAAGGGAAAGAAAAAATCACTTCTCAGCAACGGTAAAAAAACCGAGCATAAAAAATATTTCACACACCCCTTTTCTATAATGCGAAGGATCAAAGCTTAATGTGCCCGCTGGTGAGAATTACGGCTATGTAAAATAACCAAAAAATTGAATCGAATCATGAATCGAACTGATCGTCCTTAAAATAATCAGTTTTTAAAAATCGGTTCATGAACCGAACCGGATTTTAAAGAACTAGTTCATGAACCGAATCAGTTTTTAGAACCAGTTTAAGAACCAAATCATTTTGAACCGAACTGAACCGTTTTCAAACCGAATCAAATTGATTTTTATAACTTTATTTCTTAATTTTTTTTATTTTTTTTTCTTTTCAAAATAGAGTCGACCCGAACAAGTTTCAAACCGAATCTAACCACTTTTGAACCGAACCATTTGAACCAATTCGGTTTGGTTTTCCAAAAAATTCGATTCGGTTCGACCCATGTATATCTCCGGTGAGAATTCTCCTTGTGCACGCCCTTATGGAAGGGAATTTTTGGGCAAATTGGTTTGCTAATGTTAAACAAGAGTTGGACCTTGGAACGTGGGACAAATCTCCAAGATACGAGCGCTCTTTCAATCATTTGAATTAGATTATTTTATTAACATTTCATCCGTATAATTTATATCCTCTCTCTTCTATTTTAATTGGTGGGTCGCACCCAATAAATGATGCGACAATATCATAATAAAAATTTCACCAAGATACCTTGTTAATTTGTTCCGGCATCTTCAAGCTGAATCTTTTCTGAATGACAATTCACTTGGATTTTATTTTTATTTTCTCATCAAACCCAACAAATAACAATCAATTCAAAAAGAAAGAGAGAATAAATTTCCATGTGATGTATAAACATTTTTTTTAAAATAAAAAAATTGTTTTATATCTCATTTGACATATTACTGTTTGATGACTGACATGAATCTAAAGACTCATATTTTGGATTTAGGTGCAAGTTTATGCTTTTTATTTTATTTTATTTTGTATTATATGTGTTATTCTTATTTTCTTCTCAATATCTTGCAATGTTGAGATTAGGAAATGCTCTCAATTATTTGTATGGTTTGAGCTGAACTGTGAATAATGCAAGTTACAAATACTTTCCAATATGGAAATTTAACATTTTTTTGTATTTCAATTTTTATGTCAATCTTTTTACGAAAGGTATTTTTCTTTCATTTCATTTATATTCTTTTTTCTGTATTGCAACTACATTTATAGATACAAAGAAAATAATTTCTTCATTTTTAAATTATGGTTATTGCACGAGCCTATATTTTTTTTTGTTTTTAACTGTATATCAAAAATGACTTACATCTACAATATATAATATTACTTATTTGTATTTCAATTTTTATTTTAATCTTTTTATGAAAGGTATTTTTCTTTCATTACATTTATATTTGTTTTTTCCTTTATTGCAACTACATTTATTGATACAAAGAAAAGAATTTCTTCATTTTTGAATTATGATTATTGCACAATCCTTAAATTTTTTTCCAATGTTAAAGGTATTTTTATTTCAATTTATATAAATTTATATTTTATATTTAATTATATAATAAATATTTTAAATTGCAAGTGAACCAATAATTAAATATAGCCCGTGGTAAATATTTTTTATCTTACATCTCCCACTAGATGCAATTTTAGAATATTTTAAATAAAAATTGTTATGTTAAAGTTTTGAAAATTCATATTTTATAAAAATTGGTTTTATCAACGTTTGTCATAAAGGCATATTTATAATTTATCCTAATTTATTGAGAAATAAATATTAAATAATTTTAATTTTTAAGATATTTGATGTGTTTTTAAATTCTTAACGTAATAAGATCCTAAAACAAATTACCTTAAAAAACTGTACCAAAAAAAAAAAAATACCTTAAAAAAAAAACGTTAAAACAAAGTTACTACATTAGTTAACATAACATTGTTTAATTTCCTTGATGTTAGTGTCTGTGTTGATTATAGTTTA
The DNA here is from genome assembly GCA_032173675.1 of Gastrolobium villosum. Taxonomy (NCBI): domain Eukaryota; kingdom Viridiplantae; phylum Streptophyta; class Magnoliopsida; order Fabales; family Fabaceae; genus Gastrolobium; species Gastrolobium villosum. The sequence continues at coordinate 102,345 of JAVKPL010000864.1, forward strand.
GAAAATTTTGGAAAATATCTAGAAAAATTACTTTGTCAATGAAAAGAAAAAATTAAAAAAAATAATAATAATATAGAATTCCCTTGCCCTGTGTTTGAAAATGTGAAATGTGGAAAGCCCTTGTGTGCAATTTTGGAGATAGTAATAAGTGTTCTTCTCCAACATCTTTTTCAGTTTCTCAGTTTAACTATCTTCTTTCTTTGTATAGCTTCCTGAATCCTCCCTCACTGTGTTAGGTTTTCATTTTCATAGCGCCATGGCTTTTTACGGAGCCGCCGCCAATCGTCTTCGTATCAAGCTTTCAGTTATAGCTGCTACTCGCGGACGTCACTGTCACTATTCTTCTTCTTCTTCTTCTTCAGCTTCAGCTTCAGGCTCAGAGCAAGTGAATCTAAATCTGATAAAGCAATTGAGAGAAAGAACAAGCGCTCCTATTAAAGACGTGAAAGCTGCTCTCGTTGATTCCAATTGGGACATTGATTTGGCTCACAAGGAACTCAGAAAGAGGGGAATCGTTTTGGCTTCCAAAAAATCCTCTCGTACCGCTTCTGAAGGTTTGCTTGCCCTAGCTCTTAACCATTCCAAAGCTGCACTCATTGAACTCAATTGCGAAACTGATTTTGTTGCCAGGAACGATATTTTTCAACACTTGGTTTGTTTCCCTATCCTTTCGATTTTCCTTTCACACTTACTCTGCATTTTATGATATTATTATTATTAATTATTGTTATTATTATTATTATGTTGTTGTTGTTGTTCAAATTGCAGGCATTATCTTTAGCTAAGCAAGCTTTGTTGCTCGATAACTCTTCTAACCAGCTTTCTGCTCCTTTTCACGTTGGACCTCAATCTTTGGAGGTAACTATACTAAACATTTTATAATTGAATTTTTCGGATCATTTCAACCATATAAAATTCTAGTTGTTCGAATATGCATTTAAATCACTCACTTTCACCAGGAGATGAAGTTTGATCTTGAACATCCAAAGATAAGTGGAGAAACAACCGTTCACAATGCAATCACTGAAGTGGCTGCGATGATGGGGGAGAATATTAGACTGAGAAGAGGTTTTGTGATGCCTACGTCACCCCAGGGTCTTATATCTACATATCTCCATACCAGTCCCCAACCAGGTAAATTGAATTGAAATTTATTTTTTGTATATATCCACCGGTTCATCGATTACTCGACTAATCCAATTTGAGTACTGGTGGATCCATTATAGGGGGAAATTTAATTTTTGTTCCCTTTAATTTATGCACTTATGAGTATTCTGCAACTGTTGCATCTGCACGCTGGCATTCAGAGACAACATGCACTTATGCACATTAGCACACATAAAGGTTGTGAAGTGAAGTCATTATTGTTTTCTTTTGAAATATCTTATACGAAGTACCAAATTCTTTGCAACACCTAGAAACTTGACCAGACAAGGATCCTGACTTCCTCCTATCTAATTAGGTTTGGGCCGCATTGCTGGAATTTTGTCTCTTGAAGTAAATGATGGTAAAACCCAAGTGGATGCTCTTCAGCGTGTTGGATCAGAATTGGCCATGCATGTAGTGGCAGCGAAACCATTATTCTTAACAAGGGAACTTGTGTCTTCGGATGCATTAGAAAATGAGCGTGAAATTCTTAAATCTCAGGTATTTTTTTATTTCTTTTGGAGTTAAGTATAGGTCCATACTCAGTATATGAATCGTGATTGTTATAGACTTATGCTTAGGCTTCTGTAAGTTCTGATATGTGAGAATCATTTTCAAATTCATCATTAATTTAAGTATAATGCAATTTCGAATTTTTAAATGAATGAGCCCTTCTCAATTTTTCTATCAATTGTTTTGTGCTAATTCAAATTTCTTTTGTATCTTTAATTAACATATTTTCCTGTGAGGGGTGGATTGATATAAAAGTTGAAATGCTTGCATAGATGCAACTGACCTTGGGGCAACTGCTCTATGTTTCCTTCAATCGGTCGTTTAAGACTGTGTTGTAGGGTTTTTGGGTGGTTTAAGCTGGCTTGTAGTTTAGTCCGGTTTAAATAAATATATTTCAATTGATGAGGTTTGGTTCAGTTGGGAAAACTGACATTTGAACCAGTCTTTCTATGGACTATGTCAAGGTACACCTGCACAAGAACGATAAACCCCTTATACATAAATATAGTCCTTTTTTCTCTTTGACCTTTTTATCTGCTATATATACCTATGCCTTGATGATTAAGAGCATTTCATTAGTGACTCTAGCAACTTGTGTGAGGATTTAGGATTGTCCTAGTTAGACTAATTCAACTTTTTTGATAATCCAATTCTAACTAGCACTTAAAAGTCAGAATTGAAGAAAACTTTGTTTAGCAAATGCAGTCTGCTAATATTTATCTCACATTGGATTTCTTATTTCTTATAGTTCATGTGATGAAGTACCACTTTCTTTACCACAGGCACATTATAGAAACTGAACAAAACTGTTAAGACTCTGTTGTGGTTTTAATATTTCAGGCAGAATCCTCCGGTAAGCCTCAGATGGCCATAGACAAAATGGTTGAAGGACGTCTCCGCAAGTACTTTGAGGAAGTTGTGCTTATGGAGCAAAAGTTTATTATGAATGATACTATGAATGTGAAGGTATGTGAGGTCTCTCTGAATTGAATTGGATCCATTTTGAGATAGTTGGAATTATGATGTGATGGCTATATTTATTGGTCGGTATTATTATTTTGATTGATGAAAGAAATGAAAATTCTACACTTGCATCTGTTTGTTCAGAATCCATCACTCTCTTTATTTATTTATATTATTTGACACTCTTCCTTTATCCTTAAAGGGAAAACATTCCATTATGTATTGCTAACTACCATTTTCGTTTCAATAATAAATATGAATATATGACTCACTTATGAAAAAGAAGAAATCTTTCAACATTAACTTCGTTATTACACTCTTGACCCCTATACTGATATATAAAAACCAAAAAAACCATTCCCCGTTTAACCCGACTAGCAAGTGTGGGGTGGAGGAAATCCTTGTACGCAGCCTTACCCTTGCATAATTGCAAAGAGGCTGTTTCCTGGATTCGAACCCATGATCTTTCAGTCATGAAGGAACAATTTTACCACTGTTCCAGTTCGCCCCCTTACCCCTATACTGATATATAATAAAAGAAAAGTCATTTGCTCGGTTTTAAAGTAAAATAATAAAGCTTAGCAAAAAAAGATAAAACATGGGAAACAATAAAGTTAGTCTGCGTCTTGGATTGAGAAATGAATAGATACTTGTTTCATTAGTTTATCCATATGTTATAAATATATAAAAACAGGCATATTGCAAGATGATTTTTAGTTGTCAACAAATATAACCCAATTTAGGCTGTATCAAAGGGCTGCATTAAGTGTTAAAAGAAAATATAGATCTTGCTTCAAAGTTTTGCTTTTGCCCAATTTCTAACTTCGCAATTAGATTTTGATGGCTGAATTAAATCCATGTGAAGATACTAAATAATTTTGTTCATCAATGATTTATATAATTAAGCCTCATATTCAGGATTAAAGGCAGCTTGTTGTGTCAAAGGTAGCAATATACGTAGTAATTTTACTTAAGAGTAATAGTTCCTTGTTTGACTCTTACAGTTATCTGAAAGAATTATCAAATACCTAACTTTGGCTTTGTGGTAGTGGGCATAAATTATCTTAAATAAGCCATTCAGAAGAATCTGGAATTCTGGACTACTATTAACTTATTAGGCTTTTTTTACTGTGGCATTTAAAATTCTTTTTTATGTTACACTGGCATCAAAGGTATTCAATACCATAGTTGATGTGTGACAGACTCAAAAATCTGCAAACAGCTCCTGCATCAAAGTGGTAGGCAATCATAACTTAAGAATTTGGTATAAGGTGTCAATTGTTTTCTCAATTGAAAAAGGCAAAAGGAAGGGGGGACTTGGGGAATAAGAGTTTGGTTCTCTTTATTTGAAACACCATGGGTAACTGATAGAACTGGACCAGAATTGAATTAAAAAGATGAGATCTTTATTGATAGAACCCACAATCTCTGAATTGGTATTAAGTTGATATTGAATGGAGATGGCATTTAGGTGATACTGGACAGATATCTGGAACGCGTAGAACATGAAGTACAAACTCTCTCATTCCAGGTATTCGAGAGACCTAGGCTCTCCATCCGGTTTTCCGCTCAAAAGTCTAAAACTGATGACTCTTATTTCCCTCCTATTAATTATACCCTGTCATATCCTGTCATTTATCCCTCTCTAACTAACTAACTAACTAATCTTTCCAATTAACTAACTAAAAGAGACTGACCCAATTTTGATTGGGAGTCTACCAACAATACTCCCCCCCTAAAGTTGAACCTTGTCCTTGAGGCGAACATCAGAAAATTCCCCTTCACCCAAGTGATTACTCTCTCTTTCCTCTGAACACTCCTCTATCTGTTACATGAAATTGCTTGTTCTTACATAGATGATCTGGATTATATGTCTCACTACAACTAAAAAACATCCCTTTCTTGACTTTTTCCTATAATTCCGCACCTAAAAGTCCTCTAATCTGGAAGTATCATTCCAAGTAACAACCTATTCACCCAACCAGATGCATCATCCCATGAAAACAGAGGAATCTCCAACCTTTTCCATTGTTGCTTGCCGTTTCCACTGGTCTGCCATCAGCGTTCCAAATCTTCTCATCTCCATTTTCCAAAGCACTCAAAACTGCCCCACCCATTGGAGCTCCAACCACCATGCAAGTTACAGTTTCCAATTCTTCTCAATCGCACTTCTTACACCTCCTTTCGAGACTTTAAGTCTCCTGCTCTGCCTCAATTCTCTTTTCCAATTCTTGAATCGTTTCTCCAAAGCCTCCATTCTCATCTCCACTCTTATTTCCCTCCTATTATTTACACCCTCTCATATCCTGTCATCATCTCCCTCTCTAACTATCTAATTGTTTCAATTAACTAAAATAACAGAGACAGGCCTACTTTTGATTGGGGGTCTGCTAACAGGGACTTGTTCCTATCACATCATTGGAGTCCTACTTATTCCAATTAACCCTTCTGACTCTAGGAATAAGAAATAAGAATTGAGAAACCTGTTTGATGCTGGGAATCTGAGCAATTTCTGCCAGTCAAATTTGCAATATAGAACCGTGGGTAGCTTTTAGCCTTCAAAGCCATTCAAACTCTAGGAAGGTCTTAAGATGTCTTCTGGTCACAGACCAGCAAATGTAGGTGATCTGTTGTGTGCAGTACCTGTAAGCATTTTTTTTTTTATTTCAAGACCACAACTCAGATGTAGAATTTCATGATAAGCTTCCAAATCTAGTGCCTTTAATTAGCATTAAAAGTATAAAATGCATTCATTTTAGATATGTCATATTTTCTATTTTTAGTGTATATATATATATATATATGGAACCAATTTGTTTATTTTATCATTTATTATCTAGTAACTTTCATGCCTCTCTGCAGGCGGTGCTCGATAATCTATCCAAGGAGATCGGTTCATCTGTGAAGGTTCTGAGCTTTCTCAGAATGGAGGTTGGGGAAGGAATTGGAAGGTGAAACCTGTACCTTTTTTGTCACTTCTCTTTTCCTATTTTGTTTTAGAGTCTAGTTATGTACCGTTAAAGAAAGACATTGCAATTGGTCTTCAGTTTAATGGTTTAATCAGATTGTATTAAATGGTGTGCTTTAATTAGTTATGTATTACTGTACATTTATGTTTTGGGTGTGTTCATCATGCAGTCATGGCAGGATGTAGGGTTAAAGGGTATACGTTAAACTGACATTACTTTGACGTGTCTCTAGCAATGTGGTTTTGTCAGTTGAAAACATTAAATTTCTCCGTTTTACATGATAAAAACGGTGTAATGTGTATAGCCTATAGCATTTCTTAGCCTAAAGTTTCTTTTTGATTTCGCAGCATCCTATTCTGTGACTGACCCCCTCCTACTAACGAATGAATGAATTTGTGGATCAAATTCTCATTATGTTTTTCATATCAGGGAATTTAGTTGATTTTACTGTTAATTTTAACAATTTCACTGACCATCTACAATTTTCAGGCAAGAAGCAGATGCATCTGAACCTGTTGCTCAGGCTGCCTAATTTTAGGTGATTCTGTCCATTCATGGAGGAAACTGACAGCTCGGGTTTATTTTTAAGACTTTGGTTCTCTAGCTGATAATAAACAGGTATGTTTTGTTTATTGATCTGGGAAAGTTCTGAGGTACAGGATTCTGTCGAAAATTTTGCTCCACAGTGGAAAAGTTCAATGGTTTCTATTAGACTGTATTAGTATGTTATGGTGCACTTTCCCAATCTATATATGCAAAGCCCAAGAAAGCGATAGTTGAACCACATTGGCGTCGTTTTCAAATTACCACAGCTTGTTTGCCGTGGTGTGTGGCGTGGGTCGAATCAATCTTTTCAAAATACTTAAGTTTTTGTTCTATCTTTTGTGAGTTCACAAAGTTTCTCAATTTTAATTTTACAAAGATCACAAATAAATTGCTATGTTGAGCTTCTCTTTAGGATGAGCCAAACGGTTGTCTAAAAGCAGACGTAGCCTGATTTATCTTTGCTTGAAGGTATATAATTAAGTTTTCAACTTTAACCTCATTGTTCTTTTAAAGCGATTCAAGTCCCGAGTGATCCGATTCGTTTAACCTCATTAAACTTCGACTATGTCGTGTTTTGTTGCAAATTATCACAAGCCAGTCGTAAGCCCTAAAACTTTGTCGGACAGTTATGACATGGACATGCGATATGATTGTATTATTATTACTAGGTTGTTAACTGGAAAAGTGATGTGCCGTATTTCTCGGGTACAGTATCGAAGCAAGAGTTGCAACATTAGCACATAATGTAGCAAAGAAAAATCAAGAGATGCAATTGATCCTTACGAAGGCGTCATGAGATTTCCCATCACGCGAAAAATAATGCAATGCCTGCAAAAAGAATGTATCTAATCTAAAATAATTTATCACCGCAATGGCGTACGGAACTATGTGCTAATAAACTAATTATGAATATCAGTAGATTCTACCTGCCACTGCCAGGAGGTGTTCCACACAGAATGAGATGTCATCTATGATATAATTTTTGATATATCTATATAAAATAGAAGAAAAGAATGTATTGGAAAGTTGGAAATGTGGAACCTACCATCCCGTGAACATGATGAGCTGCTACTACTTATTAACACAAGCTAACCGACACCGTCACCGAAAATAATAATGTCACGCAAAGTTCAGTGGTGTTTTAGAAAAGGTCAAATCCGTGAGTTCACATGCTTTTAAATTATACTTACGCGTCAAAAAAATAGAATAAATAAAGTTCCTTCCTTATTTTGTGCGGAAGGCATTAATGCATAAACCACCTGTGAGCACAATAATAAATTAATAATGCTAGGTGACAACCTAGCTTGCTCTTAGAGATGACATAAAACGGGTTGAGAGTACGTGTTTGATCTTCCACAGTATCACCTTTAAGATAGGTGTTCAATCAGATTCTCACAAAGCTATCGATCTTCCCCAGTATCATCTTTAAGCTAGGTTTAAAACTTTAATCCTGAACCCGCCCCGAATCGGAGTAGTCACAAAGCTATCGATCCTTCCCAGTATCACATTTAAGAGGGGTTTAAAGCTTTAATCATAAACCCGTTCCAGATAGGATTAATCATGAAGTGATGAACCGATTCAATATTTCAAAACAAAACAAACAAAAAAAAAGAGAAAAAGAAATGACGCGGAATAGTTAGCAACCGATAATAAGCTTGCTTGTCTGACTATAAAAAACTAAACAAATAGCTTATCACAAACTCGAAAATGATAAAGAAGCTTCCCATTCATCTTATTGGCTATTTTTTTTTTCCTTGTGGTGCTTTTTCAATCCTAACGCGGACTCTATCAAAAACAATGTCAACCATATTATGTGTGTATAACTGGCAACCGTTGAATCATCCAATCTGAAATTTCTTGTTGGAGTTGTTCACAATACCCCCTTATATATGTACATCATTCCTTGAAAGTTGAAACTTGAAAGCCTCAACAACACTTGTCTCCAAGTTTTAACTACTCTCAAGATCAAGATCAAGATCAAGATCAAGTCCTATATACTTGTAGCTTCAAATCCTCTACAATAGTACATTTCAGCAATTTATTAAGGTTGTGTGTGTGTGAATGGGGAACTACATATCTTGCACTCTATCAAGACCAGGAAGCAAGAACTTTAGAGGCATAAAGGTGATATTCCCAAGTGGAGAGATCAAGCAGTTTCATGAATCAGTTAAAGCAGCAGAGCTTATGGTTGAGATACCAAGCTTCTTTGTGGTAAACACTCGCTCTCTAAAGATTGGAAGAAGGTTTTCTGCACTTAATGCTGATGAAGAACTCGAGTTTAGCAATGTTTATGTGATGCTTCCCATGAAGAAGCTTAACTCTGCGGTTACTGCAGCTGACATGGGTGCTTTGTTACTCACTGCCAACTCCGCAGCTAAAAGGGGAAAAGTGAGAGTTATTCCTGAGGAAGAGAAAATGGAATCACACCCCAAGTTGAACTTGGATGACATTGAAGACTTGTCTAACCCAGAGTTCTTGCATAGGTTGTCCATGTGCAGGTCTAAGAAGCCTTTGTTGGAGACCATAGAAGAAGAACCATTCTGTTCAAGATGACTAAATCATTTTCTAGGAATTGTTTTCTCATGTTGTGAGGTATCGAAATACGTGCTATTCTTTTTTTTTTTAACAAGTGGTGAACCCCACGACTTGTTATTGTATCTATGGCATGAAAGATGTTAACTCATGTTACATGAGAAAAGAGAAACCCTTTTGTTTATTATGATTGGAATTGTATGTATTACCAAAACTAAATCAAAACATTCAACTTATAAGTACTATTATCTCCTATTCTTTTGTCCTCCCTTGTCCTCAAATGGTTAAACTCTTGATACGGGATAAGTGGCTTCAATAATTTAAGAGGTGAGGAGAATTGAGATCTAAAACAATTTTCACAAATGGCCTCTTTTAAAGAAAAAAATCAACTCTTACAATGTTTGATTTAAGGAAAGATGATGAATAAGTATGAAAAATTATATCCCAAATGTAGCAACAACCACAGGCTACGGATGAAATAAGGAGCTTACTAATTAATTAAAATGTTGTAAAATAAAGTTAAGGGTTAATAAACACTATTTAGTATTTATGACAAATTTGAGCCTATTTCAAGTGAACACCAACTAACAAGTTAGGATGGTAGGATAGTGTATTGGTTATACTGCAATGCTGAGTATAGGTCGGTCTGGTATCAAAGTGTATGGGATTATGATCATATAAAGCTTGGTATATGTGGTTGAATGCAATATAACTGAAGTGTCTACCCTTTGATATTGTTGATGTATTTATACTAGTCTTATTATACAATTATCATGGTGATCATGGCCATGGCCTTAATGGAGTTCAGTTAGGGGATGATCGTGAGTATCAGAGAGTGGGGGGAGGATCATTGGTAATGATCCATGAGTTGCAACCCAAGGTGAGTACGTCTTGCCGAGTATAGAGGCTTTTAGATTTTCAGCAAGTGAACTTAGGCTCTTGGGCCTAAACTCGGTGGACCTCCCCAGTTATGCACAAACTAATTTCAAATAGCCTAACAAACGTATCTAACATAATATATTACACGATGCGAAGGATATGCTTCAAAACTCTTTTGAGATGTTTAATACAACTATCAAATACCCATATAAATGAGCTTTTAAGTCCTAAAGATAAAATGCTTTGAAGACTTGTACATATTGAATTCGGTATGTTGGCTTTAGACTTGATGCTTTGTTGGGTTTTGGTTTTTAACTCCTTTAGTTGTTGTTCTTGGTTTGCAACGTACAAAGTTCAAGAAAGAGTCAAATCCATTATGGGGTCTACGATAAACAGTCGTACCATGCACTTGTAAGATATTAATTACATAAATGGAACCTATGACCTCTAGATCACATGGTGATAACAAAGCGTTCTACCAATATTCCTATTCTAATGTTTAATTAAAAAAAAAAAAACCCTAACCTATAATCACACAAGTATTATAAAGTATGAGGGTATAAACCAGTAACACTCAAAACAGTGAAAACACCCTTTCAAAATCACGTGTCCAATAATTGAGATAATCGTTACAAAGTCAGCCTCCATAATATCATGTAAACAGACCAAAATACAAGCGCTGCAAATTATAATCGAGGAAAGGAAAGTCAAAATATGTTCATGGAATCAAATTCATCATTAATATAGCTTCGTATAAAGTGCTCAATATATGAGCAACTGATTGAGTAAAATATTATCATGGTGCAGCTCAAAAACTGCTAATTCAAATATCAGTACAACATCAGTACTACTATTCATTAGCGAATTGAAAATTAAATGATAAATATGGGGAAGGTTATATTTACAAACTTTTTGTTTACAAACTTTTTGTTTACAAAAATTTGTAAATATAACCGATCATACTTCAAATATCATTACAACATCAGTACTAGTATTCATTAGTGAATTGAAAATTAAAAATGATATACATATAACATAATGTTCTAAGCTAACGCCATGCACTTCAATACAAATGATTATATAGATAGCAGAGCACAAATTATCACGATAGAATTAGACGGAGAATCTCTCCCGAGAACTTGAATGATTTCTCTGTTTCTTCCAGACAGTGGTTCTTCTCCTCCCGAGTCCATTCCTGATAAAAACAAGGGAATTCCAAAAGGCTCCATTCAACTTAACTTCAGCAAGGAACCGTATGAAAAGAATTAAGAGAGTTGAAGAAACTTAAACTTACTTGAGCAACTTTATTCAACTTGTCCCTCACATTCTGCAACAACTGGGAAAGGTCACCATCCCATTTATAGAACTCCAACCCCTTGCTGTTAAGTAGCTTTTCAGCAACCTGTAAAAGTTAAGTTTAAGATGCTGGAAGATCTTGAGCATAGAAAGGTTAAAGTAACATTCGTTATTAATTTGGGAAAGTTGTGTACACATGATTTACACAAATATGACCCGTCATACTTTGTGTAAATCTAAAAAGTTACTTTTTTTTCTTTCTCTTCTGAATCATATGGTTGAGGTGTATAGTGAAAAAAAAAAACATCTTTTTAGAATTACACAGAATATGACTCTGTGTAAGTCACTAAAAGGACACAACTTGTGTCCTTTTTAAATGACACGCACTAAACTCTATTAATGGCCGGAAGAAAAAACTACAATACAGTGACATTCTGTGTAAATATATCCTTCTCCAACATTCATTATTAATTTTTACCTCATCAGGTGAAAATGGCTGAAGAAAAAAAAAAACTACAATACAGTGAAACATATACACCCAACAGAGTTGTAGGATACCATTCAAATGCAGAATGCTTGTTATCAATTCTCTCTCGTTATCAAATGCAGATATCTTGCTTATTTTAATTTTTAAAAAGCTTATAGTAAAAATGCTTCAGAAGGGCTTTAGGCTGAAAACTTTTTTTCCTAAGTGCAAAATATGCGAATCCAAACATGTATGTATACAATTAGTAATATTGATTAATTACCATCAGCATAATAGTAGTTACATGACACAACAAAGTATTTGAAGCAAAGAGAAAATAATGCACATAGAACATACGTAACACAACACTGCAAATAAATATCTGTATATAGATACAACTATTGTGGGAATTGTCAAGATCTGACATACCAGCTTATATATACCTACAAGCCTTGTAAAACTTTGTGGACTATTATTTCATTTAAAGAAGAGGAAGATTATATTTACAAAAATTTTGCTTACGAACTTTTACAAACTATACTAAGTATGACCGGTCATACTTCAATCAAGAGTGCATGACCGGTCATACTTAGTGTAATTTGTAAAAAAAAATTGTAAACGAATCTTTTCCCTTTAAAGAAAGTCGAGATATTCCGGCTTCATCAAAAACTTCACTATCTTTTTTACTTCTCCAAGGAAATAAATAGTAGTAACTATGCTACATGGAGAGGAAAAAGTGAAAATATCCCCCAATGTGAATGTGCCATCTTAATCTTAATCATAAAACAGATGTTCCAGCCCAATAATGAGACTCAAAAAGTAAAAACCAAAGATGGGCTGCATAATCAATGTGAAACACAACATAATTTAACTTTTTTTTTTTTGGCATGAATGGCAATTGGTTACCTTTTTCCCAATCATTCGACCACCGGCAGTATGGGCAAAGTAGATGTTGTAAAAGTGGCAAATGAAGGCTTGAGGATCCTTATGAGATAATTCCGTAAGATATTGTGCATAGTTAAGACCAGGAGAGGAAGGTTCAGGAATGGTATGACCTTGCTCCTTGAACCACTCCAAATCTTTTGCCAAACTAGAAGACCTTTCCAATCCAGTATTTCTGAATTCAGCATCTATGAAAGAAAGATGAAATCGTAGTAGGCATTTAACAATCAGATTATTAGTTAAATGGATATGCTAAAGAAATAAAGAACACAACAACTAAAATGGATAACAGCAAGAAACCCTCGGAATGGAAAGCTGAGTGAACAAGTTCCAGAATATGAAGAAGCTTAAACATATATTAAAAAAAATACTCCCGTTAAACCCGACTAGCGAGGGTTGGGTGGAGACAATTCTTGTACGCAGCCTTATCCTTGCATAATTGCAAAGAGGATGTTTCCTGAATTCGAACTCATGAACTTTCATGGAAGAATTAAAGATTTATGATAATTAGAAATCATATTTGTAAAGAATCAATTCAATCCAAAGGATTAAACTATTGGGTGAGCACTGGCGGAGCCGAACTCCAATTGAAGCCCAATTTTTGTTAGTTCATATTATAATATATTTAAGTTATATTAAATACAAAATACCTGAGCAAAGAACATAAAAACGAGTTATAATTTTATTAAATATATTTTAACTTTTTTATATAAGTGGAAATTGAACACACAACTTAACACAACTTACCTAAATCTCTTACCAAATATATTTTAATTTTTTTGATAGAACCAAATTACAAATTTTAGGCCAGGCCAAATTACAATTTTAGACTGGGTCAAATTATAATTAATTTTATAATTATACATGATAAATACAATTTGTTAAAATTTAGCCCGGGTCAAGGCCACCCCAGCCACCAAGTGGTTCCGCCACCGTGGGTGAGGTTATATTAATGGTTTTATATATTTCAAAATATTCCCTCACACAAGAGTCTATTGGGCGTGAAGAGTGGACAATGCACAGGCCCACCTATGTATAGGAAGAAAGAAATTCCATGGGAAAGAAAGTGGGGGACGGTGAGGATCGAACCCTCTGATACCATATAAAGAACCGATTCAACCCAAAAGCTTAAATTATTGGGTGGGTGAGGCTACATTAATAGTTTTATATATTTCATCAATATCTGATGCTTTTGCAGTCATTTTCCCACTAAACAACGGAAATATTTTTTATGCTCCAGGACTACCAATGATTAGGTGCTCCCTCTCATAATATTAATTTTTTCTTTACTTTTTTACCCCTACTATTTTTCTTTTTTTTTCAATTTTATCCTCCATTTACAGGAACACCTAAAAAATGCACCACAATAAATTCTCTCCTAACTAACACAGAGAGTCAGAGAGTCACAGCATCAAATGCAAAAACAACTCACATGAAGGATAAGCAGCCTCATCATCTTCAATGTCAATGATGTTCTCAAGTGTATGAAAAACCAAGTTGATGTCGACGAGGAACCTTAAGTAACCATCAATGGTTGGGTCCCACTTGGTAACAGCTCTCTCCTCGGGTTTCGTGACCTCTTTCTCACCCTCCTTGGCCTGGTCCTTTGTATGCAACTTCATGGCTATGAACCTCATCTCCTCAACGAACCCCTTCGACTTGGACTTGGACATGATAACCCCAAAAACAACACCACGATGATAATTTAGATGAGGTTATGATGAGACAGACACGGTTCTTGGTGTTGTTATAAAGGGATTGGATTTGAGAATGAGAAACAACAGCTGTAACTGTAAGCGACGCCATGATTGATATGATTGGTATTGGAAGAAGAGAGTTGAGTGCACGAAATCTCTGATGTGAAGTGAAGCAGCAAATGAATTTAGATGATAAGACTAAGAGTGTGTGACAAATGCGACACGGGATAAATACAATTGAAGGTTCAAGCAGCAACCTTAGAAGAAAAAGCGACATAGGAGAATTAATAACAATAAAAAGATGCTTAGAAATGTTAAAATAATGGTATTAGATTGATACGGCAAAGAAGTTAGTGTGTGGAAATGATACGATCTAATCAATAAGGAGCAGCAGAGACCACTGTTTCTGACAGGTCTGGTCTTGTCTTGTGCCTTCTCCTTAAACGGAAGGGATGGTTTTCTTTTCTCTATCCCAGTTTGCCACAAGCACCCAAACTTCAAAGATATTGATGTGTAATGATACTCTCTGATACTTCAACACATATGGTACAAATTTTAAAAATAGTTCAAATGTTGCGTTGCATTGCGTTTTTAGTTCCAACTATTAAATTTGTTGGATTACGATTACTATTTTATTGAACTTAATATCAATATTTGGGATATCTTATGTTTCTTTGCAAAATTATCTGGTATTATAAGTTGATTTCATTTTTTTTTAAATTATTGAATATTAAATATAATATAAATACATAAATTAAAAATATTATTTAATATCAAAACGTGTATTAATGTGATGAAATTTAACATTTTTTAGAATTATCGTGTCAAATTGTCATATCAGGTACATAGCACATATTTATCTATTATGAAATCTATTGAACATGTAATTGAACCGGTATACCGGTATAAACCGATGCGAACCGGCCGATTTTTGTATCTGGATGGGTCATGTATATTTATTTAAAGAAAAAAAAATACAATACCACGTCGTAGCTTTTAAAACAACAACGTAGACAACGGGCCTAACTCAGTAGACATATTTTTTTAAAAACAAAAATTATGGAGGAATTTATTTTTCTTCTTACCCAATTAGGAATTCGAGTAGATAGAAAGAAGACGTGTTAAGAACAAGGGTTGAAAATGAGATCTGATAGTAGCATGTTGCCTTTTTTAAAAGAGAGAAAAAAACGAGGGAAATGGAGCACACGGACACAAACAGAGATAAAGGGTCTTGCCAGTTACCGGTTTGGACCAGCAGCGAGCCATAATATTAATAAATCTATTATAATTTTTCAATTAGTAAGTTCATGTCTTCCTAATTAACAGTTCTTCATATATTTATACTAGCCCTCCACACATTACCATCTTCTCATTCTTGCTCTTGAGTTTGACGAATGAATTTTCTAACCATTTATTATATGAATGTTTTCATTGAATATTCTAATGAGATTTTGAATCTGAATTTCTGAGTTTTATTACATAAAAGTTTAGAAAATTTCTCAATTATTTTCAATCATCACATTGAAACCTTAAATTGCTTTAAGACTTTTGAAAATTAAATTTTTTAAAATCCACTAAAACAGTCAAATTTTAAATCCTACAATATTATTTTTCCTTTGTTCAAAATTATGATAATTAATTTTTTTAAATCCTTATCGAATACCATGTGACATTTTTTCAATTCTTTAAAATCCTAATTGAATACAAGTAGATTTTTTTGTCAAAAAATAATCCATTAAAATCTTTTAAAATCTCAATCCAATATACCTCCTTAATTTTCAAACGGGTATTTTTATATAAATCTTCAATTTAATCCTTAAAATACATTAGGACATTGTTCCAATGCCTCAATCCTTTGCACGTTGTTCCGAAAGATCTGGGTTATGGATGCCCTGACCTCCTGAAATTATCTCCGCACTTAAGGTACTACAAACACACAGAAGTTCTAATCAAATGACAGTAACACACTCAAGCTTCTATGGAAATATAAATACCTGTTCTCAAAGAAGAGTTATAGTTAAACCAGACAGCATGATATGAGTACACATTTTGAGCAATGAATTTTGAAAAACATAAGGGGCCAAGGTCCTCTATGAGATAAAGGTGAGAGAATACTTCTTAAGAAAATTCACTCGTCAAATTATTCCAAATATTGTTTTGATACAAATATGAAATTAAAAGAATACATTAGATATACAATCACCATGAATTTTCACTTAAGAGTCCGATCCGTACGCGATGTTTTATAAGGACCAAGAATAATACACCAAAATATCCCCACATGACCAAGGACAAAATCTGCTAATGCTCTAACAACAAATGATGACAATATCTACTGTAATACTTTGCATAATTCAACAGTTTATAAAGTGAGGAGGGATATTCTTACTACCAAATTTTTCCACTACCAACTTACTACCTATCTAATCACCATTGGATCAACATTTTCTCTCTCTTCATAATTTTTTAGCATTCTCTCTCCTTGATCCAATGATGATTAGATTGGTAATAAGTTGGTAGTGAAAAATTTTGGTAGTCAAAATATCCTCCCTCTTATAAAGTTAGCTAAATGTAACTGCTCAAAATTCAAGGGATGATACAAATCTATGAAATTTACATTGCTATGTACAGAAATGGTAGCAAGTAGCAAATGAAGTGCCATTTTTCCTCCTGAAAAGAATATCAAAGTCCCTAACTGCGCAAAAAAGGTCTTGGCACATATGCACCATGCTCCCAAGTTGTCGCCGGCTAAAATCTACTTTGGCTTATCATTTCAGCTACCTCACCCATGACGCTTACCCCTCTAATTTCTAATAGGCGCAGAGCCAAGTCTTCTTCATCCAACAGTCTTAATCCCTTGCTCACTCTCTTCAATATAGCCACATCAAGTTCCTCGATCCACAGTGGAGTGCAACTCACCATCAAGCTGATAATCCCGGACACATATGCAAGCCAAGTTGCACAATCACATCGAAGTGATATTTTCCCGTCTAGGGCATTCGCGAGAAATTCTAAATGAATCCCAAGAACCTTTGGTCGTCGTTTTGATGCTGGCGATGAAGAGTCGATACCCCAAGCAAATGTCCCACTAAGTACAGCAAAACATGCCAGTGCATAACCTCTCAGCATAGCAACGACAACTCCAGATTCTCCCACTTCGGGCTCCAACCCTTGGGCTGATAAAAACCAGGAAGGTAGAGTTTCTGTTATCAAAGATTGAACCAAATTTGAACCACCAGATATCCAAAGAAATGAAGCTCCGAGAAGAGCAGCATGCTTGACACGTGTCATTGATGCAGCAAGAGAAACCTGTCCGTATCTCATTCCGTACTTGGTCTTCTTTAGTTTCTCCAATTCACCCTTTGGCAACCCACCACTTACTATATCTCTAACTGAAAGCATCAAAAGAGAGACAATTTCTTCTGTCAAGAACATGACATCTCTAATAGATCTGTATACTCTCAAGTAGAGAATCCCAGGAGCAACTGGAGAAATCCCTCCGAAGAAGTGAGAACCAAATCCATGACCAAGTAGGGCGCCAACACCACCTTTGTTATAAATACAGGCAGAACCAAGCCCAAGGGTGGAGGTGAAGCAACTTCTTAGGAGCTGAACTACAGCATCCCTGCTGTGGTGGAAGACGGTTCCAGAAGCAGAGAATATAAAAAAGTCACCCCAACGCTTCACCTTCTGAGCCCACAAAGAACCTACAATAGGCATGCATGGCCAGGGGCAACCAGAAGAAAGGGCGATCAAAGATGGGCCAACCAAGACAAGGAAGCGCTCAGAAGATTTATCCAGTTTATATGTTATAGTGAGACTTAGAAAAGCCGCCAAAGGCAAAGGAAGTGTAGCTGGAGCATTCCCATCTGTTTGCAGCAGTTCAAAATGTAGTGTCAACAGATTGATTTAATAAGACGTATGTCCATATAAATAGAAAATCAAAACAAACTTAGCCTGCCACAAACTCAAAAGACAGTGAGTGGATAATTCTAGGTCAATCATACAGCAGAGTGCTAATTGAGATTTTATTCATCACCCATGAATTACTTCTGAAAAGAATTATGAATATGCAAAAAATGACTAGTTGGCCTACAGAGAGAAAATGACATAAATGCTGCAAGAATCACCAAGGAAAGGATAAATTGATCTTGTCAAGAAGGCGCGGTATCTAAGGATTTCTGTTCAAATAATATTTCCACAGAACAAAACAAATAAATAAATAAACCCACTAACCTATAGCGAGGCTTGGGACATCAACACCGGTGGCCGCTAGAATTTTCTTGATTTGTTGCTCGACAATGGATAAATTTGCTGCAGGGCTAGGCCAATCAGTTCCATTCATAAAAGCTGGCTTCCATATGCCTCGTGTTACTTCAGCTGATAAGTAGCTTACTATGGTAGCCAAAGATGCCGGAAGAAAATCAGCAAGATCTTTGAGACCTGAGATAAAAAGCAAGCACATAGTACTTAGTAACTTACTATGCAAATAGCTTAAAAAATTTAAAGAAAAAAGCATTGGCGACCCAATTTATTGCTTTCCTAAACTTACGATTATTATATTAACATATATTTAATCCAACAAGTTACAATCTAAAAGCCTAAGCAAGTTTAGGAGCTTGGAATTGAGTTACCAACCAAAATTGGTCAGCCCTCAAATTTCTTTTCCTTCTCCTCGTAATTGTAAGTGATACAGCACCAGTAAAGAGATATACTCCAAAAGATAACATTGCATGTCCAACACAAACACTAGTATAGTTCCTAAAGGATGTAAAACATTAATTTAAACCAAAAGCTTAAGCTATTAGGTGAAGGCCATATTAATGGTTTTATAATATATTTCTCTAACACACACCCTCACACAAGAGCCCATTGGGCTTGAAGGGTGGTCAATGCACAGACCCACCTACTTGTGCTAAGAAACTCCATAATATTCAAGTATTTAGGGGGGGGGGGGGGGGGGGGGGGGGGGTGATGAGGGTCAAATTTGTGACCACTTAGTCAAAGAGGCTCTGATACCATTAAAAATGTCAATTTAACCCAAAAACTTAAGTTGTTAGGTGAAGGCCAAATTAAGTTTTATAATATATTTCTCTAATAAAGAAAAAATAGTAAATTAATACATTCTGATACTAGACACTTTGGAAGCACCACTTGGATACTTCCAATCATTTTTGGCCCCACATCAAAGGCACCACAATAGTATAATCATGAATCATCATCATGATTATCATTATCAACATCATCATTTTTGAATTATTTAATCTTTTTTAGGTCATGTTGTCTAGTACCCTTGGTCTTGTGTCTGTTTCACCGATTCCTACACCTTTACCCCTTATGAACTTAACCAAATGTCAATGCACCAGACCATAAATCCTATATTATGAAACCCCATGATAGAAACTGGCTCAAGAATTTGGAATTGGGAACTGGAAAAATACATAAGATAAGCAGAATCTTGATTAAATCTTTCTTGATGAATTCCTTCCATCAGAGAACATACGAGTTTCCTGATAAGAATAGTAGAAAATTACAAAGATTCTCTCTCTCACAACTCTCCTAACCTCGAGAAATCTTAGTCTCTCACCTTGCCTCTCTTCTTACTAACTATCAGACTGTCTACATGTATTTCCTCCCGATATGTATAATCCTCATGACCTAACTAACTAATTATGTTGGTATTTCCCAAACTAGCGCTGTTAACCCCACTGTTTGGGAACTAACTAGGCCTAACTAACATTAGCTGGCCCACACAGTTCTTTGGGTTCACCATTATCTCTTCTAATCTGCTTCCTAAATAGGAGGTTCCTAACACCCTAAAATTTAATTAGGATGCTACCTACATTTAACTGAGAAATCTTTTAACAATATTGTTTTTATTTCACTGACAAATGAACTAGGATCATCAAGTAAATGAGTAGACAGTTGCCCTGAGATTTTGGTAGTTTAATATCTTTTTTGTTACAGAAAACATTTATACAGTCTTTTTCACTTGCTAAGTTATTCTAGCAATCAGAATTCATGTTCATTCTTCTTTCATCTGTTCACAGGATATCCTTACTCCACAGTTCTAACACTCATGTTTTAAAGCACAAAAGCCTCACTATAATCGTGAAATAGTTCTCATTGATACATAATGATAAAAGCAAATTAAAAAAGGCATGAATACATTCATGAGGAAGCCGGGTAAACCTGTAGCCAGTTCACGAGGAGAGAGTCTTCCATGAGCACAAGCTGTAAGAGCAGCATCAAGAACAAATGGAGCTGCTTCAAGGATATCCCATGCAGGCACTTT
Organism: Gastrolobium villosum; assembly: GCA_032173675.1. NCBI lineage: Eukaryota > Viridiplantae > Streptophyta > Magnoliopsida > Fabales > Fabaceae > Gastrolobium > Gastrolobium villosum. Next base: position 122,589 of record JAVKPL010000864.1, read on the forward strand.
GAGTTTCACCAAAGCTTCATCCAATGAAGAACCAGATGAATTGCTGCTTCCTGAAGTTGTAGGTGTCAATGATTGAGCACTTTTACTTATTTTCCTGCACATCATGCTTAGTAGGGCATCAACAGTCTGAAGAACAGACCCTCCAGGTGCAAGAGCAGAGCGGGTTGATGCAATACATTCTTGATGTTGTCGATACCAAATGTTTAATTTTGGAAAGGAATCCATAAATAAGGGCTCTAAAGAAAAAATTATCATTTTTGAAAATCTTTTGCTTCTTACTCGATCTCTTGGTGATTTCCCAAAGGATGCTAACATACAATTCCGAACCAATAAAAGGTATTCAGGACCTAACTGTGATCCTAATGCTGGAGTTGCAGCACCCCCCATCACATGTTCAAGAGGTGGATGATTAAACCGCCATAATCTCAGCAGGAGAATAAATGCATTAGAGAACACTGCATGGCAGGAGAGTTTTTCACCACTTGCGGCAGTCCATGAGACATTAGGAACACATGATCCAAAAGCCTCACATATTGGCATTAGAGCAGCTGCGAGTAGAGGAACCTGAAAGATGTCAAAATGACTGCATAGAATCAGGAAACAAACTAAATGAAACAATAGTTCATCCACTAAACACCCCCTCCCTCCCAAAAAAAGTTTTTCAAAACTGTCTTTGATTGATAATAACTTAAAAGTGAACTGAAGATACAAACTTTCTCTCTCTCTCCCTCTCCCCCTCTCTCTCTTTTTTGGGGAAAGGGGGTTCTTAAAATTACTTATCCTTTTTATTAGTTTTTCTTTTCTTTTCTTTTTTGAGTAGAAAAGATTGTAGACCACTTGCCATTTACATGTATGAATCAGAATACAAACTTTATTGAATTTTAACATACCCCACCATGTAAGGAGATTATCTGAACACTGTCTACGGGTGAAATCCCAACCAGAAGGGCATTCAAAAATGGAGCATGGCTAATCAAATGGCTTTCAGTCCCAGAGTATTTTGGGGGAACTGGAGGTGAGAGCAAATTTATGATGGAAAAAATGACATGTTCCTGTAAACAAATATAATCATTATAAACATGAAAAGAATCGAGGGAAAAAGAAAGGGAAGGGAACAAAATGAACTAGATAAAGAACTAAGGGAATAAAAATATTCCAGTAACATTTTCAAATTATCAGAAAGCCAAATGATGTTGGTGTCGGGATCACCTGCACATTCCAACCTCGTACTAGAGATGCCCCACAAAGAATGGTAGCAGCAGATAGCTTCTCTTCATCCGAGCCATTGATTGCAAATTCAAATATTTTCTCTATTTCTGCTAAGCTTCCATTAAATCCATGAGCTTAAATTCAGTTGCAATACTACTAGTAAATATACAAAAAGGAGCATCTGATATAACTGACATCAGGAAATAGAAAGGTGTAACTGAAGCCCAGGAATTAGGCAATAATACAGCCAATTTTTAGACAGCTACCACTTTCAAACATATACATCTCCATTAGTGCTTTAATACTTAATGTGTCAGTGCCTATTTAATATCTATGTATCTATCTCTACTTTGCCTCAGAAAGGGCAAAGGGCAAATCTCAATACACAAGGCTCCTCAACTTGTGAGGATAGGAGCAAGGACAGATTGTTCGCAGCCTTACTCTTGTAATTTTACAAAGAGGTTGTTTCCCAGACTCGAACTCGTAATCTTCCAGTCATAAGCAGCAACCTTATCACTACTTCAAGGCTCGCTATCCTAATTTGCCTCAAAAACAAGTAATTTTCTCTTTTCTATTCCAAATGAAATAAGTCCCTTTATCCAAGATACCTAGGAGTAATAAAGCCCATATACTGGGTATCAACCTGCCCAGGCCGTATTAAGAAAAGGTAGTCAACAAATACTTTGCCTCAGAAATAAGTAATTTTCTCTTTTCTATTCCAGATGAAATAAGTCCCTTTATCCAAGATTCCTTGGAGTAATAAAGCCTATAGACTAGGTATTAACCTGCCCAGGCTGTACAACTTTTATATATTAGAAATGGTATATCTAATTATCTGACACTGTGATGGGCTAGGATTAGTGGGCCCAAGTTAGCAATGCAAAATTAGTTAGTTAGCTAGTTTGTTAGAGAAATTAGTCTAGAATATTCCTAAATAATAGGATATAAGGAGGGGGTGTGGGAGTGTGAGGAATTATGGAAGTATTCAGAATATGGAGTGGGGTTTTGGAAAAGATCTCAACTAGGTATTTGGCTTAGGTCTTTTAGTGTTAATTTCTGCACTTAATCTTGAATTAGTGTTTGTAATTTCTTGATTTAGTAAATATATTGTTATAATTTTCTGGGTTCCATCAATTGGTATCCTAATTTGCCTCAAAAACAATGATTCCAGAATTTTCGAAGATGAAATCTTGGGGATGGTTTTTGAACAACATTTTCAAGCAAACCAAATTCCAAATGTTGAAAGAGGCAAAGGGGTTAAGGTTGTGCTCTCAGCTGGTACAAATGTTGGAGTGTGCTATCCAATATAAATTGGCGAGCTTTGATAGAGCGTTTATAGGAAGGTATATAAAGCCATAGTAGATGAAATTGAGGTATCGAAAAATTCAGAAAAAAAAATTGGAGAAGAAAAAGAAGAGCAAGAAAAGAAAGCAGAAAAAAAAGAAGAAGAACATGAAGGCAAAATCGAAGATGAAGATGGGTCTTCCATTCAGTCTAAAGAACCAGAAACTACAACGAAAAGGGAGTGCCTCCATCTCATGGATGATTTGGAGCAAACGGTGATTGCGTTCGTGAAGGAGAAGAGCGTTAGCTGGGAAACAACGCTTCATATGGGAGCCGGGTTGGAAAATGAAAATGGATATAATGGACGACCCGCTTTAGAAAATAACAAATAAAGGAAAAGAGAGTGATGGGCCAAATTTAGTAGCCCAATGCAAATATACTCAAAAGTTGGGGACAGCAAAGGAGAGTGAAAATGGGTTAAAATTTGCCTTTGACTCACAAGAGACAAGAAATGGGCTTGGGGTGAAATGGGGGCCCACTGCATCTACCTTAGAAAAAGTAACCAGAGGATCCATCCAAAGATCCACGAAAGTCATTGCAAAGAGAAGCCTCGCCGGCGACTACTGGCAGCATGACGGGTGGCGACCAGAAAACAATCCAATTCTGGAAATCGACGGCGAAGGATATAACAGACAAACTACAGAAGAAATTATGCTTTCAGTGTTATGACCCATTCTTGCCATATTTTGTATGCAGTAACCAGAATTTGAAAGTAATTGTCTTGGGTGCAGGGGAGAAGACGATGATAAACAAGGAGGAGGAAGAAGAAATTCGACAATTGAAGACAATGACATATTTTCAGAAAATTCATTTGGCTCTGGAATTGAAGCTGAAATTGGGGTCAAGAGGCTTCATCCGGGTGGACTTTACATCATATACCTTGAGGACAAGGTGAATTTCAAAGGGGAGTATTGATGGGCTAGGATTAGTGGGCCCAAGTTAGCAATGCAAAATTAGTTAGTTAGCTAGTTGGTTAGAGAAATTAGTCTAGAATATTCCTAAATAATAGGATATAAGGAGGGGGTGTGGGAGTGTGAGGAATTATGAATGTATTCAGAATATGGAGTGGGGTTTTGGAAAAGATCTCTTGGGATCTCTTTGGCCTAGGTATTTGGCTATAGAGTGAGTGAGGTCTTTTAGTGTTAATTTCTGCACTTAATCTTGAATTAGTGTTTGTAATTTCTTGATTTAGTAAATATATTGTTATAATTTTCTGGGTTCCATCACACTGTAATATTAATCCTTTATTATGTGTTTTACATGCCATACTCATCATTTTTTTAAAATATCATAAATTCATAATATATTTTAAAGACTTAAATTTTTTTATAAAAAGTATTTATCGAAGAGAACAGAAATTCAGAGCAGTAGGATCAGGAATCCTCCTCACAACAACTAATAAAAGAAACAGGAGAACATAAAAGCATCAGCTCAAAAGAGCTCTCCAATTCCTCTGAATGTGCAACAAAGAAAGCACTTTAGGAAAATGATATATGTTATATGAGGTAGCAGCATACCAGGAAGCAGGAGTTGCAGCTAAGACATTAACCAATGGAGGAGTTAGTGGTGATCCCTTCATCAATGATGACCAGCTAGGCAAATGGTTAGGAATGCTATGAGGTAGTTGATTGCAAGGTGCACTAACATAACCAGGCCAGAAATAAGCTGAGGTATCAAGCAGATGTCTTGCAATACAAGCCTCAATAATCAGATGCCATAAGCTACCAGCTGCAAGAAAACACAAAATATGAAGTGTCACTCTCAAAGAGGTATGATTAGGGGTCTAAAACAAACATGAAAAGGCCTTTACGAGACCAGCACAACTGAGAAAAAATAAAAGAAGGAAACAATAAAACTAGATCATTTGTCAAGAACCAAAAGTCCCAAAAGCTTAGGCAGGTAGGCATATGTTAATGGTTTTATATTACATCCTACCTACCCCCTCATGCAAGAGTCTTTTGACCTTGAAGCGTGGACAATGCATTTGTGCCAAAATTTAACTTATATTTTAAGATGGAAGCGGCAAAGATGGAACTCTAGACCACTTGGTCATAGAAGCTCTGATACCATGTTGTGAACTAACAATTCTAAAAGCTTAATGAACTAACAATTCTAAAAGCTTAAGTTGTTAGGTGAAAATACATGAATGGAATTATATTACCTCTCTAACATGATTGACAACAAAAATATGATTAAATCCTATGGAACCAAGCTAAATTGAAAACAATAAACTATTGATGACAAAAATTATGATGGCCAAGACAGAGATAGAGAGGAGGGTCAGGTCATGTACCCCTGAAAATTCATTAAGGAACAATTAACAGCATAAATTGAAGCATACATATAATACGGACCATCTTGCATTTATATGGGTTTAGGATAAAGGTGATGTTTATAAAGATACAATTGGAAAATTTTGATTTTAATTATTCTTAAAACCCTCCCTCTTTTTATATTTTAGGCTCTTATTCTGCTTGTGTCTGCACATACTACAGGAAAAAGGATACATATCAAAGTGCAACTATTTACATGAGTTCATTCAGTAACCAACACTTAAGACATATTTATGTTACCAAAAGCAATTACTTACAGTAGTTTGTGGGCAAGTCATTAACATTCATACTTTCAAAGTATCCATTATGTCCTGACACAAACATAATAGCCTTTATAGCAGCTTGATTGGCTACCCAAATAACAGATTGAGGTGGACTGAGTAGACCATGATAATCACCCAATAGCTGTAAGCTGATAACCAATTCCCCACGACGCTCTCCCAATGTCTGTTTGTCTTTCATTTGATTTGCTGGGTTACGCTCAGCTTCTTCAATCAGTTCACCTTCCTCTTCTTCGATAATATTAGCAACTACAAGGGTTGTAATGCACAATAACATACACAAGCCGGTATCAAGGCGAGGCACAGGACCCTCACTTGGATCCCTCTCCTAAAAGAACAGGAAAAAATATATATATATGTCTTAAAACAAGTGAATAGAGTCCAGCAGCATGCAAATTTACAGTGTCACAACAGCTAAATGTAAATCTGCCAATAAAATCAAACTAGAGCGTAAATGAAATGCTGCATTATCTTTCACTTTGATGACTGAATTTAACATATAACCTCATCTTACACGTTTCTAAGTTTATCGAGCTATTACTCAAAAAAGAATTAAAAAAAAAAAGGTCATGCCACCCAAAATAATAAAATCACTAGACTGCATTTCCTTTCAGGAATTCCCTTTCACCCCAATAAAAGAAATCAGCAACTCCAAAAGATTTACTTAACCAACTTCCCTTGGACCATATCTTACCCTTTGAACAAGTCGCAGTGCAGCGATCCATAAACCTAAAAAAGCATTGTGCCATGCAGTACCATTAACTGCCTGTAAAGCCTTCACCAACCCTGCAAAAAGCCAAGAATCACTTAAACTAAATAACTCAATATTACTAGAAAAAGCAAACATCTTATAATATAAATGCCAGATACACTTATTAAGTCCAGCAAGAGTTATGATATTTGAATAGTCGAATACCGGTAAGACATTCAACAGCACTAGTTTCTGCGACATGATCGCCATCCATCGCATCCTCGAGGATAAGATCAATAGGAAGCCAAAGCGAGGACCAACTATCATGATGAGATTGAACAGCACAAGATATCTGAGAGCCAGCACTAGCAGCCATGACGGCATTAAGTTCAAGCTTAGGTGTTGTCTTCCATTCAGGAGACAAAAGCTTAAGCCCATTGGACTTGAAATCCAAAGGCAAAAGCGACTCTGCAGTGACATGTTTCAAGTTCTTCAAAACCAACGAGTTCGCCGCAAGGCGCTGCAATTGGTGAACGAAAGGTATCCAATGTATTGGCCTACAAACAAACAAATAAATAAATAAGGAGAATCTTATATTTACAAATTTTTGTTTACAAACTACACTACTTCAATCAATCAAGAGTGTATGACCGGTCAGACTTAGTGTAATTTATAATAAAAGTTTGTAAATGGATCATTTCCAGATAAATAAACAAAAAAACCTTCAATGAACATCCTAACTAAATGCTAATGAAAAAAGTAAAAAAAATAAAATAAAATAAAATGAAAGACGTTACATGTTTCGATGAACCAAGGAAAGGATCCTGGAAGTGACTTTGTTTTTAAGAAAGTGTGCAATCATCTCAATAGCCATTGCTGTGTTTTTCCTATGCAAACCCTCCTTGTGATCAGTGAAGTAGTTAGAACCATCCATCATTACTACATCAGGATCACCGAATCCGTTTAACCATCTAGATTTACTATGTTCAAGTAAACCTTCATCGACTAACGATGCTTCGAGTAACTGCGACACAATTGCGAAGACGAACTGAACAAGAACAACTCCAGGTTCGGGTTCGGGTTTAGGTTCGGGTTCATGATATACTCGGGAAAGGGGAAGAACATGATGAATGGATTTCATGACCTTATGATAATTAGGAGAATGGATATGAGAAGAGAGCGAGAAAGCGTGTCGGTTGAGAAGCTCCATGTAGAGTGTGTAAGCGGCAGGGTGAAGTTGTCGTTTCGTGTGTTGAAGAACCGTCGTTGAGAGGAGAGCGAGGACGAGTAAAGGAGGTACAATCCTAACGGCCATGGCTTTCTCGAGAAACTTCCACGTGATAGGCACGTGATTTTCCCAACAGATGTGAGAGACGAGTCGGTGCGCTAACTCGACGGACGGTAAGGAAACTCCGGCGGAGTTGAGGGTTGAGGTTACCTGAATTGACCATAGCAGAGGGTCTGTTTTCTTCTCCTGCGCCCACTTCGTAAGCTCCAGTACACTCTCCCACACACCATTCCACTCACCCTCTCCCATCTCTTCTTCAATTTTCAACTAACTAGTAACTACACAGTAACCAACCCTCTCTCTCTCTCACACACACACACTCTCTCTCTCTGTGTGTGTCTCTGAATCTTTCTCTAATAAAACTCAAAATTTTGAAAAGTCCGCTTCGGAGGCGTGTAAAAATTGAAGAACCCTCCTCTGTCTTCCATCTATCACTTTCATTGTCAAATTGAGACTTTGAAAATTTGATGTTATTCCTTTTAAATAAATACTTTAAATAAAGTAAAAAAACAAGATTGAAATTGACGAATTGTAGTCGTCAATGGGAAAACCGAATTTTTTGTTTATTTAAATTAATTCATTTAAGTAATTATTATATACTAATGAGATAAGATTACGAGTGTTTAAAAACTAGAGGAAAGATACTTTTTTTTGCTGTCAATATTCACGAAATCCTTTTTAGTCCGTGACAATAAAAAAGGACCAAATTGATCTCTAAAATGATGAAAAAAGAACTAAAGTACTTATTATAATTGACAGAAGGATTAAAGTAACCTTTTTTTCATAATTTTAAAGTATAGAATCAGATCTTTTTTATTACTAAAAAAATTTCGTAGATATTATCAGAAACCAAAAAGGATGTTTACTCTAAAAACTATTATATCACGAAACCAAACTTGGTTGGTGCTATTATATTTTTTTAAAAAAAATTGTTTAAATTGCTTAGAAAGCTAAAGCATGTGCCCCTAGCATTTCTTTAAAGTATAGAATCAGATCGTTGATTACAAAAAATCTTGATTCGTTTCTTGTCTCTCAACATTGAACTAAACGTTAACAGCAACTTAGCTAAAAAACTGATTTTGTTAGATTAAATTCGACTGGATTTTTGTGTCGTGCACTGACACTACTCCAAAGAACAAATTGTGGGATGCCACGTGGAGTTGTTCATTTGTCCCCTACGTAAAAATGAAAAGAGGTGGTAAAAATGTAAAACGTAGACACGACACGAAACATAAAGTTTCTTCTTTTTACTACTTAAGATCAAGATAAAAAATTATATATATATGCATATAAAAAAATATTACATAATGAGCATGTTGTTGAGCCACTTATCTATCTAAAATTTTTTTTTGATAACCAAGTATAAAAATTATAAACAGTGATAACTAACAAATAATAGATAACCAATATGCTCTAACTGCTTCATACACTCTGCACATTTTGGATCATCGCTCATCAGGATATAATTTCACGTTTTTTAATGCACACAATGATCCGAAAACACAAAACGATTCTCGTAGCATAACTTATAATAGAAATGCAGCTTTATAAGACATAATTATAAACGACATATATACAAACTCGATGCCCCTTAACCAGAGGTCTCGAGTTCGAGCCCTGGAAATGGAAAAAAAGGATTTGGGAGAGCCGCCCCGAAAGGGTCCGACGGTGCTCGTGGGGATTAGTCTTCGGTTACGAATACAAGATACCTTTGAATTTATTCAAAAAAATACATATAACAAACAAAAAGATATCAAGATACTACGCATTTGATTTTGGGAAAACAAAAATTGGGTTTTTTAATTTCTTTTTTGTAAATCTATTTTTTTTTTAAATTCATTTTAAGTAAAAACGGTCAAAACGGTAAAAGCGTAAGTTTTTACTGTTTTTACGTTTTTACATAGCATTTTTCCCTATTTTATCGAGGACCGTTTTTACCTGCGTTTTAAGAGACATCACTCTATTAAAAACGTAAAAAAACGTAAGCTTTTACATTTTTACATTAATTTTTGACAACAATGGATAGAAGCACTGCACATCATAGAAAAAAGAGAATTTTGACTAACATATAATATTTTGGTGCAATAATATCGTTATTCGTCCCGTATGAATTGAGACATAGAAGTTGCAGTTTCATTGTATTACATTGGGAAATATTGATGACAAAAAATGAGATTGGTGGCGTGGAAAATGGACCCATATCAAAAGGGAAGAGACAAGAGGAAAAATCACAATGTTTAAGGATTTTGGTGCCATTGGCTTCAGTTTGGGAAATGGAACGAGTTTGCCTTCTCATAATTAGAATAATTGAGTTGATGGGTATTTATTGCTAGGTCAAGCATTTATTTCTTTTATTGTCATTTAGGCGGGGTATTTATTTTGATTCAACTAGCCATTATGCATTATGTAGGGTGGATATTGTACGATTATTTTGGCTCCAAACCGAACCATGGACTGCAAATATACGGCCGATAGTGTTTTTTTTTTTTAAATACATCAGAAAATAAAACACAAACAAACGGAATTAAACAAACCTGGGGTAGGCTACCCCTCTGACATGGGCGGAGACGGGAGGAGGCTAGGGTGGGCGGCGCCTCCCTCCCTTTCCAAAAAAAAAATATAGTTGGAGGTTAAATATAATATTATTGTTAGTGTTAAATGTGCTTCTTTTGGAAGTTCTGATTTAAAATCCAAGTTGAAATCTACCTCTACTTCACCTATTGTGTATGTGTTATGTGTAACTTTTTCTGCATTTTCTTTTTTATTTTCATATGCTATGTTTTGGTTAATGAAAACTTTGGCCTTTTTGTCACCCTTTTGCTCTATTTTCATTTGCATGGTTGTGTTTCTCTTTATGTAGTGATTTCATATAGAGAAAATGTGTTTGCTCTAACTTAAAAGATTCATTTTTTGGGGCAACTTCTTTTATTTTATTCTTTTAAAAAAATATAGTTAAAATCATTGTTTTAGTTAAGACACATTTTTTTAATTATTGCTTTAAACTACTTTTTATGTCTGTTGGACCCGCCGAAAGTATATTTTTTTAGTCTTTCAAACGTTCTTAAATGTTAATATTTTGGTAAGAAATTACCTAAAATGAGTTCCTATGAGGTCAATAGGTAAAATAAATAGTTATATTATGCAAGATAAAAAATTATTTTTCGCCCCCCCTCCATCCTGGCTCCGCCACTGCCCTCTGATCATTTCGGACCAGTAAACTACATATTAAAGGTGGATTAATAAACATCTGCATTTCTCCTTCAAGCAAACTATGCTTCTTCGCAAGCCAATCAGCAACTTGATTACCTCCCCTCAGATTGAACTCTAACCACCCAAGGCCAACTAAGAATCTCCTTAATTTTTTGGACTAAATGCAATAACAGATGTCCAAAAAATTATGATGAAATACTTTCATTGTGTGAGAATTATTAATTTTTCATTATGTGGACATTTTCTTTTACATGCGGTCATTTTGTTAATTTTCCCTTTTAAAAGTATTTTTATAACAAAAATTACTAACTCAGTTTGGGTTAACTTAGATCCAATATGCTTGTCTTTAACTTCTCTATGAATCCAAAATCCATGACCACTTTTCTCTTGTTTTGTATGCTTATCCTTGCAAGCGAATCAGCACCCACTTACATACTGAACATATCATGTCTCTATTCTAAAGATACACAATTGATAATCTGGTACGATGTGTGTATGTCGTGTTATTCCGACAGCATTTAATAAAATTGTTCTAAGATTTTCATTCAACGATAAAGGAAGCATCGTGAACTTGAATCATGACCAACAAATATCATGGAAAGATAGCTACATGAAATGAGATTGAGGACCGAGATGGAGGTGATCAGATTTCTCAAAAGAATAAGATAAAATTATGATAGGAGATTCCACACGCATTATTTATAAATAAATAAAAAAATAGTAGGTCATTATTTACAATCTTACCATTAATGAAAAAGTGTTTTGTTTCTTTAAAAATTGAAAATTAGAAAAAGCCAATAAGACGCCCTCATTTGATAAGAAAAAGTAGGAGTTCTTATATCCGACTTAATGTTTAAGATGTGTGGACTAAATATATATATATATATATATATATATATATATATATATATATATATATAGTTGTTCGAAACTACATAGTGGTTGTATAGATTTTAGGAAATATTAATTTTATTCATTAAAGATAAACCTTTTCTATAATTAACGGTTAAATTATACATGTATCCACTTACGAAATTTTAGCTTTTTTATTATCAATTTGCACACATATTATCTGCATTAGCTTCAAGTTTCCTTTCTTGTGCTCAACAATTTCTTATTTATTGTTTTTTTTTTTTGATAACATTCTTATTTATCGTTTTCGTTGAGGGGAAAGCATGTGTCATTTATAATAACACAAGTTGTATCATTTTATAGACACAAGAGTAAAGACTCACGCTTTTATTTTTTTTATCTTTATTTTTTTTTTTAGTAAGATACACACCTCTTTATATCTATGGAATGACACATTTTTTTTCCTTTTGTTTATACCCTAGATTCCGTTAGCTTACAATTTTATATAAATCACAAAACTTTCTTGGATTGAACACAAGTTATTATTTAAAACTAAATACTTACTTAAGTCATTGTATTATTTAATTATTTTCATTTAAAATACTGATAAATTGATTAATTATTATGTTAATTTACAATTCTGGACCCACCTTCACATATCTACAATGAGCACGTTACAATTAGATATTAATAATTCGGCACAGTTGTTTTTCCAAAGAAATTGCTGGCAAGTACTAGGATAGATATATGGGAATTCTCCTCGTTCTGGTTCGGTTCATTTGTTCTTATCTGGGGCTCTAGGGGAGTCGCCATATGGGCCAGAATAAACCTGGCTGGGTGTAGCAATTGACTCATACTCGAATAATACTTCTAAATCCGTTCCTATTCATGGGGTGAATAGTGAAATTAGTTTTTTAAGTTGAGGGAGATATTCTTACTACTAAATTTTTTTATTACTAACTTACAACCTATTTAATCACGATTAGATTAAAGAGAGAGGATTTTAAAAAGTTTATAAAAATAGAAAAAATATTGATCCAATGGTGATTAGATAGGTAGTGAGTTGGTAATAGAAAAATTTGGTAATAAGAATATCTCTCCTCTTTTACATATAGTGGGAATAGTAAAAATTGAATCACTTAACTTTTGAATCAATAATATTAAAAATTAATTTAACTAATAAATTTCAGTGATTCAACAACACCATGAATCCCGCTCTAAATATTTTCTACAAAATATTCAAAAAGGAGTTTTAACAACTGAACGCAGTCATACACGCTCGCTGTTATAAAGAATAAAAGTGAGTCACAGTGGTTGATGATGATGTGATTGCGGCAATTGTTAAAGAAGAACAATTTTGCTTCTTTAAAAGGCTAATTGCAATTCCAATATAGAAAGCATGTTTCATTCCAATATATAAGGGTGTTTGGTACAGGTGAAATTCTTTTTACCAAGGATATGTAGGGAAAGTGAGTTAGGTAAAAAAGTTAAAAAAAATACTATTTGATTGGGCAAAATATTATTGGAAAAATTGGATGAAATATTCTGAATCTATATTTAGTTGAAGATAAAATATTAATGACAAACCGAGTTAAAATTATAAAATAATCATTCACAATATTTTAGTGAGGGTAACTTTTGCCTAATATTGAAGTTCCCATATCTCCGTCTTTGTCTCTATCTCATGTTCCAATATAAAACCATCTAGAAACACTGTCCATCTCATGAAAACATTGTGTTAGCACAAGGTCTTCTTGCCGATAGGACAAGTGCCTAAGCAAGGTCTAAAAGTTCAACAAGGCTTAAGGCTAAGAAAGTTTTCTTCAAACTGCATTGCACAAAGCAGAATGAAAACAACAAAATCAGTAAATGAACTTTTATTAGCTGTACATTTCAGACACCATTCTTCATTGCAGCATATTTTGTACCTGGCCAAGAACCTTCCTAGAAAACCCTTGTGTTCTTCAAGAATAAAGTTTCCATCAAAAGCTCACTGCAAGGCCAAAGTTTACAAGAGGGTAGTTCTGACAGTTATCATGTCAATGTTTTTTTCATTTACCTCGTTATAGTGAAATACCACCTTGGAAGTGGGATTTGAGCACCCTCCATTTCGTCCAATTTTGCATACAATCTTCAATGGTTGGGCAAATCAGTTAACTAGGAAAAAAATTTGATATCTTGTATCAAACATGGACAACACACAATCCCAATCTCAGATGCCTAACTATATTTCAAAAAATCTCCTACCTAACGCAACCTAAATTGAGACTCTGAGAGAGCACAATTCATTTTCACAACCACATTCGATTTCGTTGGCTGTTTTGTCTTGTCGTTTTAGTTTCCACGCGAGCCGTTCGACTTACTTACTTAAACAGGGGACGTTGATCGCAACGTGTTCGCCGCAAAGTCTTTTTCAGCACTTACAACGTTGAACCAATATGCTTCTTTAACTTCTCTATGAGTCCATTACCATTTCTCTCTCTGTTTTGTGCTTATCCTTGCAAGTGAATCAGCACCCACTTACAATGACTATTACCGGACATATCACCTCTCTATTCTTTCTTTCTTTGTTTGGTTTACCAAATGTCTAAAAATTAATCTTTTCGAGATGGAAAATCATATTAAATGAGTAAATCTCTCCTAACAAAGTCTTTTTCATTCAATGGCCAAATATCGAATACATGTTAACATGCTTAAAAAATCCAATTAACTGTGGATTGTACCAGACTTTGTTGATATAAGATCTTTATTCTAAAGAAACACATTTGATAATCTGGCACGATGTGTGTATGTTGTGTTACTCCGACAGCATTTTTAATAAAATTGTTCTAAGATTTTCATTCAACGATAAAGGAAGCATCATAAACTTGAATCATGACCAACAAATATCATGGAAAGGTAGCTAGCTACCTAGGACTGAGATGTGTGAGGTATCAGATCTTGATGTTTAAAGAGAGGAGAAATTCACACACTGTGTGAAGAGAGAAAACATAATTAAGAAGAAGTGGATTGAATGAAATATTACTATATTGATTGATCACAATAGATACAAGAGTACTGCTATATATAGCAGTTAGGAAAAGTAAAATTACAGAAAATAACAGACTTGTATAATAGAAACAGTTTTATCTATCATCCCCCCTCAAACTCAATGGCAGGGGAAAGACTCTGAGTTTGTTTCTAAAAGACAGAAAAGAGGCGAAAATGCGCTTGGTGAGGAGGTCTGCAATTTGTTCTGTTCCAGGTATGTGTTGAACAAAGACTTGCTTTTGAATAACCCGATCTCGTACAAAATAGAGATCCAGTTCAAAGTGTTTTGTATGACTGTGGAGAATTGGATTTTCTGCTAACATAACAGTGTTGGCATTGTCACAAAAAACTGTTGGAAGAGCAGTACATGGAATGTGAAGCTCATAAAGGAGTGACCGTAGCCAAGTGATTTTAGCCAAGGTAGATGCTAAGCTGCGAAACTCAGCTTCTGTGCTGGATCGAGATACAACATGTTATTTTTTACTTGACCATGATATAAGATTTGAACCAAGATATACACAAAAAGCACTAGTAGATTTTCAATCATCAATATCGGACCCCTAATCAGAATCACAGAAAGCAAGTAACCGAAGGTCCTTGGATTGGGGAAAGACAAGACCATGAGTTCTAGTTGCAACTATGTATCTTAGTATGCGTTTGACAGCTTTCCAATGAGTTTCAAGAGGTTTATGCATAAACTGGCTTACTTTGTTGACAGCATATGAGAGATCTGGTTTAGTGATAGTGGCATATTGTAATCCACCAACAATAGATCGATACAAAGTAGGATCTTGGTGATGATTGAGGAGATTCCATGGATCGTTGCTAGCTCTGATACCATGTGAGGTATCAGATCTTGATGTTTATAGAGGGGAGAAATTCACACACGGTGTGAAGAGAGAAAACAGAATTAAGAAGAAGGAGATTGAATGAAATATTACTATATTGATTGATCACAATGGATACAAGAGTACTGCTATATATAACAGTTAGGAAAAGTAAAATAACAGAAAATAACAGACTTGTATAACATAAACATTTTTATCTATCATTATCTATCAAGATGGAGGTGATAAGATTTCTAAAACAGAATAAGACAAAATTATGATAGGAGAATCCAAACGCATTATTTATAAATTTTTAGTAGGTCATTATTTACAATCTTACAATTAACGAAAGGGTTCGTTTTTTCTGCAGTCAATGTAAATAAGTTATCTACATTTAGTCCAAAATGACGTCGTTGTGGGACGAAAATCAAGGTATTTTTGTAATTATAGTCGGCCTCAACTAGTTTGTTTCAGTAAAGTGGCAGTGGCTTATTTATTGACGAGATATTCTAGGACGGCGGTTGAGCGGAGTTATAATAATATTTCTCATTATGATTTTAAAATTTTTCAACTCAAAACAACGTCGTTTTGAAAGTGCACGCAGATAACTTATCTATATTCATTGTATAAACATTAAAACCCTAATGAAAAAGTGTTTTGTTTCTTTCAAAATTATAACAAAAATACTTCAGAAGTGTTTTCTGTATTCTATTTTTAAAATTAAAATCAGAAACTGTTTTAAAAATTATTTTCACATAACATTATGTATCAAATAATTTTATTTATTTATTTATTTATTTATTTATTTTTAAATTAAAAATCTGGTTTGTACAACAAAAATCAAACGGGCCCCTATTCTCTCTGTTTTTTGCTTTGCACTTCGATTTTTTTTCTCCAATTTCAATTAGAGCATACTTGTCCAGAGCAAGTTCCTCCATCTTACATTCTTACTAGCAGGATACGAAGAATTATATAAAAAACTAATCAGGACGCGTAAAAAAATAAAAATAATAACTAGAAAAAGCCAATAAGACGCCCTCATTTGATTAGAAAAAGAAGTAGAAGTTCTTATCTATGACTTAATGTTTAAGATGTGTAAACTAAATCAATATATATAGTTGTTCGAAACTACATAAAGGTTGCATAGATTTTAGGAAATATTGATTTTATTCATTAAAGATAAACCTTTTCCATAATTAACAGCTAAATTATACATGCATACACTCATGAAATTTTAGCTTTTTTATTATCAATTTGCATTCATATTATCTCCATTAGTTTCAAATTTCCTTTCTTGTGCTGAACGATTTCTCATTTATTGTTTTTGTTTATACCATAGACTCCATTAACTTACAATCTTATATAAATCACTAAACTTTCTTGGATTGAACACAAGTCATTGTATTATATAATTATTTTCATTTAAAATAGTAATATATTGATCGATTATTATGTTAATTTATAATTCTGGACCAGTCTTCACAGCCTAATATATTTAGATCAGCCTACAAGCACATATAACTATATAAGGGGATCACATCCTCACTTCTCCACAATGAGCATGTGGACTTTAATACTCCTCCACTTTGTGAACAACTAACTACATACACCTACTAATGCACGTACTCTCTTACAAAGTGAAATATTGGGCCAAAACTATTAGTGTCTCATCTTTTTCTTTATTAGAGAATAATTTTCACTGATATATACTCTCCTATTTAAGGCATATTTGGTATATAGTATAAGATAAAATTTGATAATATAAAATTTGATAATATAAGCTTTAATTAAATTTTAATACTATCTAGCATTTGACATTATATTGTATAAGATAATATCATCCAGTATTTGATAATATAATGTATAATACTAGATAGGGTAAAAATAAATATTTTTGATAAAAATACACTTTAATAAAGAATTTATATAATCCTTCCAAATATGTCATATGATATTAATTTTTATATAAATCTATTCATCAGTGTCCAAAGAATATATTGATATTGAAAAATTAAAAATAACTTTAATATATTAATATTAAAATAATGAGTTGATTTTTTCTTCGGTCAATGTAGTAAGTTGTCTAAGCCCAAATCGACGTTGTTTTAGGGCAGAAATTAGGGTATTTTTGTAATTATAATTTATGTCAGTTATAATAGTATTTCTCATTATATTTTTTTTAATTTTTCAACCAACATCGTTTTAGGAGCGAATGTAAATAATACATTCACTATAAAAATATTAAAGCCTAAAATAATATATTAATTCTAGAGAATTACATTGGTCAATGATGTTAATGCATCAACCCCTTATCAGGTCTAATCTCATTCCTTTATACATGATTAAGTTATATATCATTTTGATGTATTGAGGGGGAATTTTGCTGTATAAACTTAGGGTTTTAAAATGTTTTGAAATCTTATGTTGTATAAACTTATACTAAAAAATTATATCACACCAAATAACTAAAATTATAAAACCCATAAATTATACTAAACAATTATCACACCAAATAACTAAAATTATCGTATAGTATAAATTTATATCACATTGTTGGATGCATCCATCAATTTTATCAACTGTTATTTTAAAAGTCAAAATCTCGATATCATAAATAAAATTAGTTTAAAGTTATAAACAACTTTCGTTACGATACAATTAGATATTAATAATCCGGCACAGTCGTTTTTCCAAAGAAATTGCTGGCAAGTAGGATAGATAATTGTGAATTCTCCTCGTTCTGGTTCGGTTCATTTGGACAATAATCATTCGTTCTTATTATCTGGGGCAGGGCAGGGGAGTCGCCATATGGGCCAGAATAAACCTGGGTGTAGCAATGGACTCATACCCGAATAATACTTTTAAATCCGTGTCCATTAATCCGTTCCTCTCCAACGGCCTTTTCATGGTGTGAAATGTGAATAGTGAAATTAGTTTTTTTTTCTGAGACAACGGGAAGTTATCTCCATTCAACTTCTTCTGGTCATCTTGTTCTTGGAGTACGGCCCGAAATAACGGGTGCAATTATCGGAGTATGGCTCGAAAGTCACCCCTCATTGAAACACCGGATGTATTGGGCTTCGTTATTGAAAGAAGATGAGACTAATCCCTCTTCGAGGAGAGAATTACGTTCTCTAATATTAGTTTTTTAAATATAGTCGGAAAAATAAAAATTGAATCACGCAAATCTTGAGAAACATGATTTGCATCCCCGACATTAGTTTTTGATTGAAGGAGAAGAATATTGTAACAACTAATTAGGATTATTACCAATCAATTTTATTGTTAGATTGATTATGTTGATTCAATGACCATACAAAGATGGAAATAAATATAACCATTAGATCAACATAAGTAATTTAACTGTGATAACCATTAGATCAACATAAGTAATTTAACTGTGAGATTGATTGGTAATAACATGATACTAATACAACTTAGTTATTACATTATCCTCCCCTATTAAAAACTAGTTTAAGCAATAAAAATCAGTGATTCAACGTCATGAATCGTGCTCTAAATATTCTCTACAAGATTCAAAAAGGATATTTTAATAACTGAACGCAGTCATACACGCCAGCAATTATAAAGAATAATAGAAGGGAGGAATCTCTATCATTTTAGAGATGTAAAGTTGTGTCATTTTAAATAAGAGAAATAGATATATAAAAGAGGAGAGAATGAAGAAAAAAATATAAAAAACGTGAATCCCACTTTTATGAGATTAAAATGATATAATAAGTTATGTGATTTAAAATCATAAATATTCTTGCCAAGAATAAAAGTGAGTCACAGTGATTGATGATCATGTGATTGTGGCAATCGTTAAAGAAGAACAATTTTGCTTCTTCTAAGGGCTGAGTTGTAATTCCAATATAGAAAGCATGTTCCATACCAATATATAAATTCAGAGACTCCGAGAGACCACAATTCAGTTTCACAGCCACATTCGATTTCTTCGTTGGCTGCGTTGTCTTGTCGTTTTTAGTTTCCACACGAGTCGTTCCACTCACACACTTACTTAAAATGGAGGACGTCGACGGCAACGCGCTCGCCGCAAAGTCGCTGGCGAAATTCGGCGTCGAACACATGTTCGGCGTTGTGGGAATCCCGGTGACGTCACTCGCCAACCGCGCCGTCTCTATGGGAATCCGATTCATAGCTTTCCACAACGAGCAGTCCGCCGGTTACGCCGCCTCCGCCTACGGCTACCTCACCGGCCGTCCCGGCGTTCTCCTCACAGTCTCCGGCCCCGGCTGCGTCCACGGCCTCGCCGGACTCTCCAACGCCATGGCCAACGCCTGGCCCACAATCATGATCTCCGGGTCATGCGATCAAAACGACGTCGGCCGCGGCGATTTCCAAGAACTCGATCAGATCGAAGCCGTTAAGCCTTTTTCAAAATTCTCCATCAAAGCAACGAACATAACCGAAATCCCCAATTGCGTTGCTCAGGTTCTCGATCGGGCTTTATCGGGTCGACCCGGTGGGTGCTACTTGGATATACCCACCGACGTGTTGCACCAGAAGGTATCCGAGTCAGAATCCGAGACCCTCTTAACCAACGCAGAGAATAACCGTAGAAAAAACGGAACTTTTATTACTGTTGAAGGTTCAAAGATTTCAGAAGCGGTTTCGCTTTTGAGAAATGCTGAGAGGCCTTTGATTGTGTTTGGTAAAGGAGCAGCGTATGCTAGAGCTGAAGAGCCTCTCAGAAAACTCGTTGAAGCTACTTCGATTCCGTTTCTTCCAACTCCTATGGGGAAAGGGTTGTTGCCTGATACTCACGCGCTTGCTGCAACTGCTGCTAGGTCTCTTGCTATTGGGAAATGTGACGTTGCGCTTGTTGTTGGTGCGAGACTCAATTGGTTGCTTCATTTTGGGGAATCACCGAAGTGGTCTAAGGATGTTAAGTTTATATTGGTGGATGTGAGTTCCGAAGAAATTGAACTCAGAAAACCTTATCTCGGTTTGGTGGGAGATGCTAAACAAGTTTTGGAGATTCTGAATAAAGAGATTAAGGATGACCCCTTTTGCTTGGGGAACACTCATCACTGGGTGCAAGCTATATCCAATAAGGTTAAGGACAATGTGTCCAAGATGGAGGCTCAGCTTGCTAAGGACGTTGTGCCCTTTAATTTCTTGACGCCGATGAGGATTATAAGAGATGCCATTCTGGGTTTGGGAAGCCCGGCTCCTGTATTGGTTTCGGAAGGTGCCAACACCATGGATGTGGGTCGCTCTGTGTTGATTCAGACGGAGCCTAGGACGAGGTTGGATGCGGGGACTTGGGGGACGATGGGGGTTGGTCTTGGTTATTGCATTGCGGCGGCAGTGGCTTCTCCTGATCGACTTGTTGTTGCGGTTGAAGGGGATTCTGGATTTACATTTAGTGCTATTGAAGTTGAGGTAGATGCTAAACTCATGCCTGTGCTTATCTATTTAAGCTGCTATTCTGCTATAAATTCTAATCTTAACTCTACTGTGTCTGTCTATGACTGTGTGTTTTATTTCCCTTTTGTTGTCCTATGCTGAAAGCATTGGAGAAGAACCAAGCAGTAGCCAAAAAAATGGCAAGCTAAAGATAATCACTACAAGGAATACACGTTGCATTCCTTAGTGGTGGATATTAATCTCGAGTTTTAAGGAGGGAGGGAGAACATTGTTAAAATATAAGAAAAATCTTATCCATTGTGTGATAATCTCCATAAGGCTTAGATATTCCACTATGTTTGATACGGCTTTGGATTTTTGAGAGATGAGAGTTGTGGCGATTGGGTTGGGAAATAGGAAAGAAAGGAAAATGAGACAAAAAGAAATGCGTTATTGATGAAATACTAATGAATCGATACAAGAGGAAATCCTTTTCACAGGCGGAATTTTCCCTTCACACTCAGAATATCTCAGTGTACAACACAATTCTCAAAAGATGCCTCTCTACACAGATAGAGTCCCTAATTATACATCTCCCAAACTTTCCTTTAAGCCTCTGACTTTATCAACTCCCTAACCAAACTCTCCAACTTCTCTTACAAATGTTATCAACTGCCATGCCTCCTAATTACAACTCATAACTATCCCTAATTGCTACTTAGGTATATTCCTTTGAGAATATACCCTCTAAGCCGATCCCATTCATAACAATGTTCTCCTGTGATAGATGACGTAAGCTGTGGTATGGTACTACAGGGCAACCCAGAAACCAAGACCCATCTTAGATCGCTAATGTTGTGAGGGTTTTTGGTGGAATAGATATTTGACTGGCTTCCTAATAGTAAAGGGATTTGTTGCTAGTGGCAAATATTTATGCCTTCTTGTCCTTGACATTGGAAAAAGTAATTCAACAGGCATTTTCTGAACAGTAGCATCTTAG
The DNA here is from genome assembly GCA_032173675.1 of Gastrolobium villosum. Taxonomy (NCBI): domain Eukaryota; kingdom Viridiplantae; phylum Streptophyta; class Magnoliopsida; order Fabales; family Fabaceae; genus Gastrolobium; species Gastrolobium villosum. The sequence goes on from JAVKPL010000864.1 coordinate 144,027, forward strand.
TGCCCATTTTTTATGTCGATGAGAGAGTGAAAACCCATAAGATACAAATCTGAGTTATGTAGCTTTTTGCCTTGAGTCAAGGGATTTGATAGATGGAAGGCTTACCATTAGACCAATTCTATTTGTTGGTTATAAACTTATAATGCTCATAATTTTATATTTATTATATATTATTATATAAATCTAATTTAACCGGTTCAACAGTTACCTGGTTGAACCAATGACCCATCTACCCAGTACCTTAAGCTAGTCAATGACTAGTCTGAGTTTAATAATATTGTCGAGCATGACTACAAAAGCATCAAAGCTCTCCCTATCAAGTTTTTAATACAGCTGCATACCCGACACTTGAACTCGACATCACTAATTAAGTTGGAATAATCTTTGTTGATTTAGTACTTGGTGGTGGAGTTTTGCCTATTTAGGTCTTAACTTTTCCCAAAACATGAGAAGTTTTATATCTCTTGTTTAAAGCTAGAAACTAAGGAAAATAATTTTCTTCAAGCTTGGAATATCTTGCATGTGGGTTTTAGTTGATGCAAATTATTATCATTACTATATGTAAATTCTATTTATTGACAGGATCATATGGTTGCATATGCTTTTGATTTTATTTGTTATGTTATTATTGCAATTGATTTTCTGAATACAAGCATACCTTAGTGACGCTTTATCATTTATCCAGACATTGGTTCGGTACCAGTTGCCTGTGGTTGTGATTGTTTTCAACAATGGCGGTGTATATGGTGGCGACCGTAGAGGCCCAGAAGAGATAAATGGACCTCACAAAGATGATCCTGCCCCCACATCTTTTGTCCCTAATGCAGGGTACCATGCTTTGATAGAAGCTTTTGGTGGAAAAGGCTATCTTGTTGGGACACCTGATGAACTCAAGTCTGCACTTTCAGAATCCTTCTCTGCTCGAAAACCAGCCGTAATAAATGTTGTCATTGATCCCTATGCCGGTTCAGAGAGTGGGAGGCTGCAACACAAGAATTGATTATCTTAATTCCCAGATTCTCTATAGTATACTTTCACTTCATTTGCTGTGGTTTACTTTTTGGTTTTTAATAACACACTAAATTGCACTTCTGTGGTCATTCCTATTTGAATTATCTGCTGTACCATGTCCATCAATGTAAACGTTTCTTCTGGAAAAAATGATGTGATTTAACAAATATGAAGCTACAAGTTGTAACTTGAAGGATGCTACTGAATCTCAATATTCTATCCTTTCTACACGTACATTTTTACTTGATAGAGATCTGTTTATATCGTTGGATAAGGTTGTTTCTGTTTATTTATATTTGTAGGAAATAGCTATCATAGATAATTTATGATGTTAACTTATTAAAATTTTTCTTGCTGGTATAATCAAATATACCATAATGAATACCTGGAAGTTACAACTAGGGGCTGATTACTTCATATGCAGGATTAACATTTGTAGGCATTGGCTATAGTCTGTAACATGTTCTTTTATCATGCAAAGGAGAAAGACTCATAAGTTATTAGATGAAGTTTATATTTGTTCAGTGTGCTAATCGAACTGAGAAAGTCTCCAACAAAAATAGGGTTTTATGTTTATTATCTTGTAGGAAAAGTGATTGTGTAATGTTATAGAAATTCGTTTTGCTTGCCATATTTTTTTTTTTTTTTGTTTTGTTTTAAAATGTGTGGGCCCCACAAAATATTGTGTGTGTAGGAAAGTTTGTTGTGTTATGTTAAAGGATAAAATGAAAACTCACAAAAATATAGCAAAAAAATTAATAGGTGAGCATACCCACAAGGGAGGGGTTATATTTACAACCCAAATAGTTTACAAACTCTTATAACCATATCTTAACCGTTGATTTCTGTCAATCAATGGTTGTCATTTATTGTGAATTAATAATTAATTAATAATTTTGATTTGTGAAAATCTTAACCGTTGATTGACGGAAATCAACGGTTAAGATATGGTTGTAAGAAGTTGTAATCCAAAATAGGTTGTAAATATAACCTTCCCCTGCCCACAAACCACAAAGTTGGCTTTTACATGTCTGTCTGTTTTACTTTTCCTTTAAATTAAAGGTATATGCTTTGTTTAGATCTAATGAGAAGAAGAATATTGTGAATGGAGTGAACTACTCATGCTAGGTTGGGTTGTTCAAATGGAGTTGTAATTGGTACCTGCAATTGTTTGTCATCAACGTCATCTTTAAATCCCAGCGGGTATACTAATTTATAGTTAATGGGTAAAGTGTGTTTCATCTTGAAGGATGTAAAATTATATCATTTTAAGAGAGAGAAAGTGATAGATAAAGGAGGAGAGAGAGTTGGCAAAAAACATACAGGTGTGGGTCCCATCTTTTTGTGAGAGTGAAATGATATAAGTTGTGTCATTTAAAAGGATAAACACTTTTCGAGGTAATTGCTCAGGTTCTGAATTTAGGTCTCCATTTCTTACATAGGCCTCCACCGGGTTGTTGGTGTTTCGGGGCAGGGCTTGTTGGGTGTTGAGATGGGCCTCAAGATAGGTTGAGCCCAGTTTTAAAACCGCGTAGGTCAAACCCAAAAACAAGTGTAGGCCTATGTAACACAAATCAGGGTCAATTTCCAGACTGAAGACATATTGTTGACTAGAAGAAAACACCCGATACTATGGCTAATTTTTTTGCTTGTAACCCAATAAGGCATTGCACTGCAACATTTAAGGTTCCCATTGTTTAATCTTGTTTCTGTTTGAGGTTGGCCAACAGAGATGTTACAATATATATACATACTTAGCCATTGTTTATATATAAGCTTCATTAATCACCCAAACCGAATAATATGGTTCAGTTCTAAACTTTGATTAATTGCTGTCAGTGCATGAATGAAAAAACAGCGAAAATGATAATAGCAAATTAGCAAATGCTTCATGGGCTAAGCGTGTTCAATACTTAACCAGCCTAACTTGAAGTTAATTTGGTTATGGGTTGTTATGGATAAGGAGTAACACTATGATACTGCCGCCCTAGAATATCTCACTAGGAGATTCTGAAGTATCTCAATAGCTTGGAACAATCACTGATTGAGGGCTATTGAGGCGGATCGGAGCTCAACAGAAGAAGGGAGGATCCGACTAATTGGGGGAGCTCAGCGGACTGGAAACCTAGCCAGGTAATCCTATAAATAAGAGTTCAAACATTCCAGGTACCCACCACTAAATTACTTAGCTTATCTCACTCACATTGCACACACCACTCCTTGGTTGTAAAGCCTATTGCTTGTGCGCAGTGATTGGGACCTCGGCATTAAGCCTAGTATACAGTTGATATATACTATCTCTGAGCGCATACCATCCGGTATAGCAATACGGTCTATCTCGGACCTAACATTGGTACCGTCTGTGGGAATCGGTAAAATTCGACTCCATACCACAATGATGAACACTCGTTCCACGTCGGGCAACGCTCAGGCATCGTCCCACCAGTCTGCATTGGAGCAGCTTCAGGCTACCGCTTGCCCGGTCTTGGTGGACGTTCAGGTCGAAGGGGTCGGACTACAGGGGCCGACTCCTAGACCTCAGATCGGAAACACAACAACTGCAACCCACCCACCTGAACCACCAAATGTCACCACAATGGCTATGGGGGCGATCCTTCAACGGATGCAGGAGATGGAAAACAAATTCCTAACCCAGCAACGATTGGACGCGGAGAGGATGGCGACACTCGAAACCGAGTTAAGAAATCGGAACGCTCACGGCGGAACTGGAAGTCGTGCGCAAGCCCAGAATGGAGGAAACTCGCACCAAAATGCTGGTGGAAATGCTAATGCTGGCAATGGTGGGACACAACACCATACCACCGCTGCTGCCGATGGAAATGTCCTGGAGAATCTTGCCCTTCACCTCGGAAACCAGCAAGAGGTCGGAGGCCAGGACAACTTCAACAATGAAAATTACCTGGATGATGATGAGGCTAATGATAGCCCATTCATATAAAGACTCATGAACTTGGCCATTCCCCCGAGATTCAAGAGCACGAGAATACCCCCATATGATGGGAGTCAGGACCCGGAAGCCCATTTGGAGGCCTTCAAGACTGAAATGTTATTTAATGGGATCACAGGACCCATTAAGGCCAGAATCTTCGCAACTACCTTAACGGGACAGGCAATGACCTGGATCACCAGGCTTCCCAGGAATTCAATTGACTCGTTTGAGGTTTTAGCCCGGACTTTCCGTCTCAACTTCGCAACAAGCAAAGTGCATCCCATGCCGGCATATGCTCTGGGAAGAATTCGCCAGAAGGACAACGAATCGTTGAGAAAATACCTCGACCGATTCAAAAATGCAGCGCTCAAGGTCCGAGGCCTCACCGAAGCCGTCCACCTCCATTTAATCATTTCAGGATTAGATGGTGACTCCCCTCTTGCTAGATCAATCTACAAGAATCCGGTCAGTGACTATATGATAGATGTTGAACCTGCCAATAAATTTATTATAAAGAATTGTACATTGAATTGATTATAGCTTTATGTAGTTTGAATTGTTCAACAAAATAGACATGATCCCAATAAAAGGAGTTGATAAAGTAAAGAAATCGTCTTGCACATGTCTTCTTTCCTTAACCTTGTTTTCTATTAATGCTTTAGTGGTCCGATCGGCTCTTCAAGAAGTAGATTTTGTAAAGAATTATCTTAATCCAAAATTTTAAGATAATGGGATATAAATTTCTTATATTACAAGAAATATGATATGGTTATGTGAGAAATTATAATCATATAAAATGGATTAATCGTAATAAACAAAGAAAGAAAAATAAAATAAGTAATTATAAAATTATAACTATTAATTCATCTTTGTATGATCGTGATCTTTTCATATGACCATATCATATATATATATATTTTTTACATAAAAAAATTCATTCTCAATAATAGGTGAGATTATATTAATAATTTTATTTATTTATCTGTATTTATTTAATTCCATCACAAAATAGGAATAATTAGAAATGAACTCGTGATGACTCCAATTTGATATATGAAAAATTATTTTAATCCATTTGCGTCTTTACCCTTGCATATGGTCTCCCATGAGGGCTTCATCAATCATCATCTTACAAACCCACCCATGGTACGTGCTCCTATCTTTTTTTTTTTTGGTAAATTGTGGTCCCATCTTTTATTGTGCTGTCAATTCCTCCTTAACTAGTTTCTGTTTCTTAGGAACTCTCCAGCTCTATGTAGTATGTACTAATGAAAGGGACATTTCCTTGTTAATAATAATAATAAAAAAAAATGCACTAAGTGTATGTAGCAGTCGAGATTATTTTTGGTGTACCGGGACCACCATTTTTTAGATGGTCCCTTAATGTAAATAGAAGGGTAAAATTGGAAAAAAGAAAAAATAATAGGGATAAAAAGGGAAATAAAAAATTAATGATAAGAGAGGGAGCACCAAAAAATTCAGTGATCATGGATCATATTAAATATTTTCGTAGCAATCGCAGATATTAAAAGTAATTATTTGAATTTCAAAATAAAAAATTAATCTTTTAAAAAAAACATTATTGGGATACCTTTGACCTTATTATACACAATCGAAGTAAAAGAATCTATTTATCAAAAATTACGAAAACCATATATATATATATATATATATATATGGAAAAAAGTATCTAAAGTTACTTTAGATAACTTTGTCTAAAGTTCATTGAAACGACGTCGTTTTGAAGTTGAAAAATAAAAAGATTAGAATAATAAAAACTATTATAACCCTGAAATAAATTAAAATTACAAAAACACCATGATTTCTGCCACAAAACGACGTCGTTTTGGCGAACATTAGATAATTTTTTCTAAAGTAACTTTAGAAAAAACAAACCCATATATATATATTAAATATTTGTTCTTTTAAAGATATATAATTTTATCATTTTAAGAAAGAGAAAGACACAACCTAATATTTCTTTATTTGAGATTTGATTTTTTTTAAACAATCACTCATTTTTCATCATATGATTTTTATTGCTTGTGTACTTCTCTCGCTTAAAATGATATAATAGTTATTTAAAAAGACAAACTCTAAACCCTATTAAAAAAACATGTATTGAGTATCATCAACATGAATGATGAAAAAAGAATCACTATAAGTCATTAGGATTGATCTAATGATAAAATATTTAGATAATTTGCGGGAGATCATACGATCAAACCTCAGTCCTATCATTGAATAAAAACAGAAAAAAAAAATGGACCACTGTTACTAAATTCAAGGGTACCAGAAGAAAATTCCTTATAAAAAAAGAATATACCCACTAGTGCACAGGTCCACATACAAACTGCAACTTAAATTTAGGAAAATAGTGGGAAAATGACTATTTTGTCACGTTTGGATAAAAAAATTATCAAACTGTCACGCCAATAATAAATTTTGCCAAAATGTCACGCGACATACAATGTAGCGAATTATGCATGCAAGTAATTCGCTACACGGTGTAGCGAAATATGCCACGTCAGAACCAAAAAGTGTCATGTGTCAAAATTGTTGAAATTCGCTACCTGCGAATTTCAACAATTTTGACTTTGGTTCTGAGCATCCTGATGTGGTATATTTCGCTACACTGTGTAGCGAATTATTTACATACATAATTCGCTACACTGTATAGCGAATTATGTCACGTGACATTTTGACAAAATTTACTGTTAGCGTAGTAGTCTGATAATTTTTTTGTTCAAATGTGACACTTTTGGTCACTGTGTCAAAAATAGTAAGATTGTTATATTTTGTCACCATCAAAGCAAGACCCTGATAAACCAAATAGTAGATTAATGTGTTATGATAAACTCGGAAATATTAATTAACAAAGAATGCTTCTGTATATTAAATTTATCAAGTTGCCTCAGTGGACATTGGGGAGAATAAATTCTCTCACTTACTTAAAAAACATTTCCATGTACATATACTTATATAATTTAACAATTTTATGCCAAGTTAAATTTGCAAATATTATAAAATTTAGATCAAACCTAATAAATTGTTGAGAGTGTTCTCATAAATAATTTTTGAACTAAAATTAATCTTCAGCATTATAAAGTTGAAGGGCCAAAATTGATTTTAGATATTTTGAACACCACAAACAAAATATTACTTAGATTTTTATATGGACTCATTCGGTTTCACTTGGATACACTTTTCTCTCTTATTTGATAATAAGAATTTAGGATTACCACCTATCCTGGACAGGTGGGAATATCTATGTTGCACCGATATTGATATGAAATATGACATGACACTCCAACATGTTAATTTTAAAAAATATCAAATTTTGACACGTTAGGACACATTTTGATATAATATAATATTTTTAATTTATGTAGTGTATATTATATTTATTATCCAATAATTTAACAAAAAAATAAAGTTGAACTTGTAAAGAACTAATTCAACCCAAAAGCTTAAGCTGTTGCGTGAGGCTACATTAATTGTTTTATATATCTTAACACGCCCCCTCACAAGAGAGCCCACTGGACTTGAAGGGTGGACAATGCACAGGTCCACCTACCTGTGAGAAGAAAGAAATTCCACTTGAAAGAAAGTGGGGGGCGGTGAGGATCGAACCCGGTACACAGAGGCTCTGATACCATGTAAAATAACAAACATAATAAACTAAAATAAAATATTTATATCTCTAATACTCCCCCTCAAGATGGAGGGACACTTCATCTTGGGAAGAAAGAAAAATAAAATGAAGCTTCACGGAATATAAGTTGAAGAAATTGACAGCAAGTCAACTGGAATGACCATCAGTTTGAAGAGCTGGTAAAGACATCAGCCTAAAGGGATGGGAAAGACATTGTTACAACTGGAATACAAGCCAACGGAGCCAAGTGTAACTAGAATAATCCGCTGACCAGGCAACAACAGAGATAATGGGAAAAAGACATTGTGTCAACTGGAATACAAGCCGACGGAGCCAGTGTAACTTGGATAATCCGCGGACCAGGCAATAACAGAGATAATGGGAAAAAGACATTGTTGCAACTGGAATACAAGCCGATGGAACCAGTGTAACTGGAATTGTCCGCGGACTAGTCAAAAACAGAGATAATGGGAAAAAGACATTGTTGCAACTGGAATACAAGCCGGCGAAGCTAGTGTAACTGGAATAATCCGCGGACCAGGCAACAACAGAGATAAATGCTCTCCCTGAATGGGAGGCCAAAATAAAGCCTAATAATGGCAAAAATAAATCAAATACAAGTCAAATCAAACTTGAATAACACCACAAACATATGTGGGAATAAAATAAAATTGGCCAAATACAAGCCATAAAAAAATAAAAATAATAATAATAAATAAACGAAGAAGAAGAAAACACAGCCGGACTAAACAAGATTCGGCCGAAGAAGAAAAGATGATGCGGCCGGAGGGGCGACTTGAACGACGGTGAACGTGCGGGGAAGACGTGAACTGCTGTTGTGCAGAGGCAGAGATGGTTCTGACCGGTGCTAGTTGTTTATGGTGGTTGGGTCTTCGATGGAAGACAGGAAAGAGAAGAAGAAACTAAGAGAAGTAGAGAGAGAACGATAGAAAGGGAACATACGGAAAAGCCAATCCCTCACGGAAGGTGATATCTCTCTACTACCATATTAAAGTTATGAAAAAGAGTAAGGAAAGGCGAACAAGGATTCCTCTCGTTAGGCTCTACATACCATGTAAAGAACCAATTCAACCCAAAAGCTTAAGCTGTTGGGTGAGGCTATATTAATGGTTTTTATATATCTCAACACGCCCCCTCACACGAAAGCCCATTGGGCTTGAATGGTGGACAATGTACAGGCCCACCTACCTGTGCGAAGAAAGAAATTCCACTTGAAAGAAAGTGAGGGGCAGTTAGTGACGATCGAACCCGGTACACCGAGGCTCTAATACCATGTAAAACAACAAACATAATAAACTAAAATAAAATATTTATATGTCTAATACTATAGCCTCACCCAACAGCTTAAGCTTTTGGGTTAAATTGATTCTTTACAAAACTTATAATTTTGCAAAGAAACATAAGATATCCCAAATGTTTATACTAAACTCAATAAAATAGTAATCGTAATCCAATGAATCTAACAGTTGGAACTCAAAATGCAACATAACGTAACATTTGAATCTTTTTTGAGTCTTTGCAACGAGTATTGGAGTGTTGAAAAGTGTCGGAGTGTCGAAAAGTGTCGAACACGACACGTCAGAGATTTTGAAGTGTTGGTGCTTCATACGGGAACAAAATTTGGTTGACGCTGTAATAAGAAATTTTCTTGTTCGGATATATATATATATATATATATTTCTTTGTTAAAAGTAAAAGTAAATAAATTTATTTGATATTTACTATAAAAGAGTGAGTAAAATAAATATAATTGATTATTGTTCTGTCCTGTGGACAGAGATGTTCAACCTTTGTTAGGTTGATTGATCGCTTTGGACCGTATAGCCTTGACCAGGGGTATCTATGGAAAAGATATCCCTATGCCTAGCTTGATCACTGCAAAGTATATGAATGTGGTGATAGTGTGTGTGTGTGAGTATCGAATATCAAGTGTCTTGTTCTGTCGAGGAGCCCTCCTATTTATAGGGGCTGCCTCTGATTTGAATTGGTGTAGCTGAGCTGTAATGACGCGGGATCATCAATGCTTTGTCGGCCGTTACCAGAGGTTACGTATCAGATATCACGTCTTCATAACTACGGCCCGTTTCAGGTATTAAATGGGGAATATTTGATGGGGTATTCCGGGTTGAGGAGATGGGCTTGTTTGGTGTGGGCCTTCTTACCGGGTTCATGAAGTAAGCCGGCTCATATGGGCATTTAGCCCGGGTTCATGGCACAGATCCATAACAGTTGCCCCCCAGCCAGGTTATCCGATATTTCGGGTTGCCTGGGTGTCTGAGAATGCGGGTGATATAACCCGGAATAGCTTATCTATTGCGCTTTGTTTGTGGCTCTTTTTTGGATCTCGGTCAATCTCTCTTAGGGGTGGCAAATCGTGTTCGTGGGTCGGGTTCGGGTCGACCTGTGTCTGACACGAACACGAATAGATTCAACCCGAACACAACCCGATTAATTATTAGTGTCAAAATTCTCAACCCGAACACGACCCACTTTTTCTGCGGGTTGACACGACACGACCCGAAAAATCTTATAATATAAGTGTGATCTGTTTATTACACGACTCGCCCCAAAAAAGCACCAAATCTGATTGCAATATAACAAAAAAACAATCTTCAATAAAAAGAAACCTAGAGTGTATATTTTTTTTTATATCATTCAATAAAATTACCATAATAACCATGAAAAAATAAAAAAAAATTATATTTGCGGGTCAGAGCGGGTTCACGGGTTGACCCGTGACCCGACACGAATATTTTCGTGTTATATTTTTCCAACCCGAACACGACCCATTTATTAAACGGGTTGACCCGAACACGAAAATTTCGTGTCGGGTCCGGGTTGGGTTGGCGGGTCGTGTCTTAAATTGCCACCCCTAATCTCTCTCTTTTACGCACGTCTGGCCACATGTCATGGTTTGCGTGCCTTTGCGTGCTGCAGCTATTTCATGCAGTCTTGTTTATCGTGCGCATTTATGAGTGTCATCATTTTAGTGTGTCGAATCATTGCCTTTTGCGGCGATGGGGTGGCTGCGCCTTTAGCACTCTCACGTTGTTTTGCCCGTTACGCGCGGTTTTGGCGTTTGTAAACCATTATGTGTTTGGAATGACCATATTATCCCTGCTCCTTGGACTTCCTGTGGCCCTCTTTTTATTCTGCAGTTTCTATTTTTCTTTGTCATTTGCTCAGCTATTGTCTCTAAGCTCCTGCTGTTTATTGTGGTTTCATTTCGCTGCAACTTTCGTCTATTTGCGCTTCCATAATCAGGTATTTGTGGTTTTTACTTCTGCTTGCATTTTCTTCTCTTCGTAGCTTAACGTCTTCCTCGCTTTTCTGAAACGTGATTTCCTGTTAAAGAGGCGTTTTCTTCTGACCTTAACTTTCTTAACAAAAAATGGGAAGGAAGAAATCCTCCTTCCCTGTTTTGCGGTGCGTCCAGGAGGTTGACGTGAACTCCAACTTGTTAGAACGAATTCCTCCTGGTGCCCGTTATTGGCTTTGGGGGATTCCCAGGACCGCAGAGGAGGAACGGCAAGCCATGCTTCGTGGGCACCGTGGTTCAAAACCTCGTAAAGGTGGTCGAGGAGACCGTGGTCGAGGAGACCGTATATCCTCCAAATCCCGGGCTCCACATTCTATCCGGGTTCCATCACCCAATCCTTCCTTTCCTTTATCTGAAAGTCCCAGATTTATGAGTTCTAGCCTTGGGAATTCTCGCCCTTCTCTTCCTGTTCCCCAAGATGGCCCTTGTTTTTCATGCGTTTACCTGAGCTCTCAACTCGTCCAGCAAGGATGTAGCTCTTTAGCAGACTCTACCCTTGATAGTTGTCGTCATGGGAGCATTCCAGTTCCTACTCCTTTATCCGGCCGAGTTAATGAACCAATTACAATTTCTGACCTGTCCTCGTCGTCATCTAGTGATTCATCTGATAGCACTTTTATTTCAGGTATATCCATCCTCATCTGATACCCTTTTTGTTTGCTTTTCATTTCTAGGTTTTAATGGCATGTGTCCCTGAAGATGTAGATGAGTCGGGTTCGAGCGAGTCGTGTTTCGAGTCTCCCTTCTTCTCTAGTTGCTCAATTCCCCTGGGTAACATATGAGGTTTTAAATACCACGTCTGGAATGAATTCCGATGTCGTGGCTGGTCTTCCTGTTGGGCAATTGGAAAATTATGATATTAGCCCGCCCTCCGAAGATGAACCCGTGTGTTCTGGAGGGGCAGAGAATGAGCCCTGCTCTTTCTTTTTTTATCGAGATGTGATAACACAACTCGGTGTTCGATTTCCTCTGACCGAGTTTCAGATGGAAATTCTTAATCATTTGCACATATGTCCCACTCAACTCCACCCCAACGGCTGGGGTTTTGTAAAAGCTTTTGAACGTTTTTGCGCGTATCTACGTTCTAGCAATAGGACCCTAACCAAGCAGATGTAACA